>APFE031468155.1:0-57011 GCA_000404065.3 Pinus taeda | reverse complement strand
GAGAGTGCATCTGCCACCACATTTTGCTTCCCTTTTTTATAGATGATTTCAAAGTCATAACCCAACATCTTTGTGACCCGCTTTTGTTGCTCTTCAGAGGATAATATTTGTTCTAAAAAGTATTTAAGGCTATCATGATCCGTTTTTACCTTGAAGTGTCTTCCCATTAGGTAGGGTTGCCATTTCTTAAGTGCATGGAGTATTGCCAACATTTCCTTCTCATAAATAGCTTTTTGTAAAAACTTTCCCTTGATTGGACGACTTTCAAAAGCAATGGGTTTTTCATCTTGCATTAGAACAGCACCAATTCCATTTCCTGAAGCATCAAATTCCACAATAAAGGTCCTTGTGAAGTCCAGTGTAGCTAAGACAGTGCTTGGCACATTGCCTCTTTAAGATGTTCGAAGGCCTTTGTTGCTTCTGGAGTCCATGAAAATGCATCTTTCTTCAATAATGTTGTTAGAGGTGCTGCTATTCTCCCATAATTCTTAACAAACTTGCGATAATACCCTATTAACCCGAGAAATCCTCGCAGATGCTTTATGGATGTGGGGATTTTCCATTCCTTAATGGCTTTAATTTTGCTAGGGTCTACCTTAACTCCTTCTTGAGATACAATATGACCTAGATATTCCACCTCTTGTACTCCAAAGAAACGTTTGGATCTTTTTGCATATAATTTTTTCTCCTCCAATAGTTGTAGCACCCTATCAACATGTTCAACATGATCCTTGCAAGACTTGCTGTAGATTAGTATATCATCAAAAAATACTAACACAAATTTTCTAAGGAATGGTTTGAAAATGGAATTCATCAAACCTTGAAATGTTGAAGGTGCATTGGTAAGGCCAAAAGGCATGACCAAAAATTCATAATGACCCTCATGAGTTCTAAATGCTATTTTTGGAATGTCTCAGTCTTCATTCTGATTTGATGATATCCTGAATGAAGATCCAACTTGGTGAAGTAAATTGATCCATGCAATTCATCCAGTAATTCATCAATGACAGGAATGGGAAACTTATCTTTAATAGTGAGCTTGTTGAGCTCCCTATATTTGGACACATGCGCCATGATCCATGCTTCTTGTGCACCAATACTACTGGAGAAGAGAAAGAACTTTGACTCGGTTGAATTATACCAGCCTCTAGCATTTCTGCAACCATACGTTCAATTTCACTCTTTTGGGCATAGGGATATTTGTACGGCCTGATGTTTGGAGGAACACTTCCTGGAATCAAATGAATAGTATGATCATGATCATGAATAGGTGGGAGACCTTTGGGAGTCTCAAATACCTTGGAATGATTGTCCAAGAATTTTTGGATATCTGGAGAAATTGATAATTCCAATGTGGAAACATCTAGCGAACATAATTTTGCAATAACACCTCTTTGTTCCTTTTTTAGAAGCTTTGTCATACTGTTAGAGCTTATTATCTTTCCCGGTTTCCCTGCAATACTCCTTAATTCAACTTCCTTTCCTTCCACAACAAATTTCATGAAAAGTCCTTGAAAATTAAAAGCTATTGTACCCAAGGATTGTAGCCATTGGACTCCTAGTACAACATCAACACCTCCCATGGGAATGGAAAGCATTGGGCTAGTCAATACATATTCTCCCATGGATAGCTTGATATTATGGCACTTTCCAGAGCAATTTATTGTTCCTCCATTTGCAATCATCACTTGACACTCTGGAGCTGGATATAGGAAGCAATTCAATTCTTTTGCTACCTTACAATGAATAAAATTGTGGGTGCTTCCTGAATCAATCAACACTATTACCTTTTTCTTCTGATTTGTCCTTCTATCTTGATGGTTCGAGGAGTTGTAATTCCCACCAATGCATTACAAGATATGGTCGGATTCATTTGTTCTTCATCTAGGCTTTGTTCCTGGAGTATATCTCTTCTTTTGACCTTTCTTGCTCCTTTTCTTCTTCCTCTTCACAATCTATGTAGAATAATTTCTTCTCAGCACACTTATGACCTTTAGTGTATTTGCTATCACAACTGTAACAAGCCCTTTTGCTCTTTTTTCTTCCAATTGTTGTGGCGTCAACCTTATAGGGTGTGGAAGACTAGGGGCAACAACACTTCCGTCTTTATAGTTGCGAGTGGTATGCTTCCTGGTTACCATAATTTTGCTTTCCATTTTTCTTGCTAACTTGAATGCCTTCTCTAATGAATCAGGTTCCCAAAGGTGAACATCATGTTGGATATTATCCTTTAAAGTCCCTATGAACACATCAATCCTATGCTCCTCTGGATATTTTTTACCCTTATGTTCAATTTTTGGAACTCCTCAATGTGCTCCATTATTGAACCCTTTTGTTTGAGACTTATCAATTCGCTAAAAAAAGTGTTGCTTTTTGTATCCTCATAATGTGCTGTCAATTCTTCCGTAAAAATTGCCAAAGTGATAATTTGTTTACGAGAGCAAAGCCATTGATACCATACAAACTGATTTGGTTCCAAATATAAAGTTGCAATACGTACCTTTTGTGTGTTTTTCACATTATTGACATCGAAAAATTGCTCCATTTGTAATATCCATGTTGTGGGATCCTTGCCATCAAACTTCCTCATATTGATTTTTGGAATATAGTGGGTCTTTGATCCCACCTTAGAGTCTATGAAATCATGATTAACATTTCTTTTGTTTGCATCATGAGTTTCCTTTACTACCTTTTCACCATTAGTAAGTATTTCTCTTAGAAAAGTTTTCAAATCTGTCTTCAAATATGCCATGTCTATCTTCAAATTTTCCATGTCTCTCTTCAAATATGTCTTCAAATAATCCATCTTAGCTTCCACACCCTTTATCATAGATTCCACGCCATTTATCTTAGCTTCTGTTAGCTTTTGTGAGAGTGATATTTGTTGCACTTGGTCTTGTAATTTTGATATATCATGTAGCATTTCTTCCTCTTCTTCATGAGTCATGCTAGAGCTTTCAGGTTGATTACTAGGTGTTTGCATTTTCTTTCCTCGAGGCATCAATTAACAATAATAATTCTCTACTATGCCATTTGAATTCCTTCAAAATAGATTTTCAAACCAAGTTTAAGCATAAATTTAAAAAAATCTACACACATTTTTTCACTTTGTGGGAGCTCGATATTGTCTCTGATGTATCTCTGTACTTGTCGATCATCCAATTCTGAAATTATGACCTAAAGTAGCCCTCTATGTCCTCTTTCCAATTCCACCATTCTGATCCAAATTAGATTCTCCAAGGAAGAGTTATGTGAAATCTTCCATAGTGACCTCATTATAGACTAGTTTAGTAGAGCGAACTTGTACGACATGCCACGAGTCACTGTTTCGACCTTTGGCTCTAAAAATATATATAAAAGAAACTACAGTCCATCCTCTTTCTATACCTTCTTATGAAATTTCAATCTGATGCTTAGAGAGAAAGTTATGATGAGTTTCCCCAGGTCACCTGTTTGGAATGTAATTCAGGAGTCTGCAAAAAGACCAACTTCCTCAGATCATATCTCTGCAAATATAGCGCGAAAAGCTCTGAAATTTAGACTCAAGGTTCAGCACGATTTCTTCTAAAATGGGTTTTATTTTTAGATTTTGAAACATCGCAGAAAAACATTTATAGTGAAAATGCTACGATGACTTATTTGGAGCAGCGAAACCCTAGAATCCAAAGCTCTGATACCAAATGTTATGAAACCGGCTCAAGAAAAAGATAGAAAAGATAGATCAACGCCTTAGAATTCAGCCTCTTCAAGGGGGCAACCTCCTTTACATTACATAAATGAATAATTCTTGGATGATTCAAATGAAGAAACCTCCTTTCTATATATAGGAGTCTAAGGAGTCATAATATAACCAAGCCGACCTAACAATAATAATATAAAGCCACAAAAATAACAATAGAGGGATTCTATGGGGCACAATAATGACAATATGGGGACAATAGGGGCACAAAAATATTAATAAGGGGTACAAGTACAATAGTAATGGGGTAATCATTAGCATTATAGGGATGATCCACTTACAGCTCTTTTCTGACCGTATAAACATGAAAAGATCGCCAGACTTTTGTCGTTTCAAGTTCGATATTGGTTATAAAACGACATGTTTTCGATCGCTTTGTTACTTTTTCAGATCAGAGTCACTAATTATGAAAAGTACTCCTTGATCGTAATGGTCAAGCTGTTCTCTCAAGTATTTTTTTATACTTTTTCGGGCTTGGGGGACACAAATTTATGAAAAAGGACAACCATGGAGTTTTCTTAAGTTTTTCTTCTGACTCCCTAAAATTGAAAAACACCGAGTTTTTCCTATACTACACTCGTTAAAATTCAACACTAAAGCACCTGTTCAAATTTAAACAGGAACGGACCACTCCTTCTTAGGGTTTGAATTTTAAACTAAGTTGGACTCATCCGAAGGATGAGCTTGTAATCAAGCAAATGTTATCCTCCTCAAGCTTGTCAAAAATAAAGAGGTACTTGCCAGAAATGGTGGGGGAAAAGAGAGAAAAATGAACCTGTTTGTTATACTTTGTGTTTTAGAAAAGCAGTTAACCACTCTTGAAAACGACACTTTTTGTTCACCTGGGTTGGGAAATCCTTTGCCTAGCAGTTAATCAAACCATATTGAAAGTCTTCAGCTGGTTTCTGGGTATTAGCTTTGGGTCAATTGTCACCAAATCATCTGTAGTGTCATTATGTGTTCAAGAGGTCAGTTCAAATAAACCATTCATTTGCAAAATATTTGTCATCAATCTTGACCATCCCTGAGTTAGTCCTTGTCAAATATATTTCTTCAAAACTTGATCTATGATTTCGTGTTGTGGGCTTGCCTACGACGGATCGCTTTCTATCGACTCCAACTCATTATCTAGAAATATGATCTAGAAATCGTCAATACCTTGGAATCTGCATGCCCTAATGGCTGGTTTCTCTACTTCAACAACAGGTTGCATCATTGACCTTCGATCAAAGGATTCTATGACGTGTTTGACATTAACTCATTTATTCACATTTCATGGATTGTACTGAGTACTTTGAGAGCCATTGACATTACTGGTGGTTTCTCTCACACTTGTTAACAGTTCACATCATTGACTGGATATCAATTGGTTTCTACCATGTTCGAATTCGACACATTCATTCACATGGATAGAATCGTACTAGTTCGGGAAGCAGAAATCAGGACCCTGGATCTAGTTTCTACCATCCAGGTTGCGAGGAATTTTGTTATTCATTATACAGTGGACTATTCATAAAAATATGGCTGCACCCATACTGTGTCTACATATGTCTATACTCGTGATGTATTACAAAATCATTCCTATATCAGAGCAATTTAGTTAGTTTTCTAGTCAGTTTTGATCTGAGTATGGGAATGCCTACCTTAAAGATGATATGTTCACATATATATATTTTGCATTGAATGTTTTTATAGGTTCCGACCGGGGTGTCCACAGGATGATCCTTGAAATGATAAAGTACTTCACTCTTCTTAGATGACAAATGCTATCCTCATCTATTACATACTTCACACTTTAGGGGGCAATCTGTTGCACAAAAATTGTTACCTTGACATTTTGCAATCTGTGTGAGTATTTTCCTCCTTTACAAGTCTTAAACCTCAGTTCTTCATATCAAGCCTTGAAAATAAGAGAAAGTCCTTAAAAATCTCTAAAACTCTGGTTCCACACTTTCTCTTAGAATTACCTACAGTCCCGCACCTAATGGTCATGTCACTTCCGCACCTAACCACTTTGTCTCTATGTTATGGGTGCGGACCCCTGTAAAAGTTAAAAAGGCACAAGTACATTCTTAAAAACTCACTTTGAGTCATTTCTGGAAGCTTCTAGAGGGAATCTTGAGGTGGCAAGTTCACTCCTTTAAGGTTCATGCATCCCATACCTTAAGGAGCTAACCCTTTGATGTGAGGAGCTTATCCCTTTGAAGGAGGACTCTATCCCTTCATAGATGGACTTGTAACCTCCTTCCTTTGCACTATAAAATGAAGCATTAAGCTAGTTATTGAGGAAGTTGAAAAGTTGAATATTTTTGAGGTGAAATACTGCTTGTCAAAGTAGAGGATATTTTTGTTTGGACCCTGAGAAGAGCTTGTACAGCATCAAGGCACCAAAGGTTGTAAAGTTCTTCTATTTCAAAGTTAATAGAATCAAGTTTATTTTTCTCAATAAGTTGTGTTTTATGGTTTATTTTATGGATTCCTTGATCACCATGATGAACATGATTTATTATATTAGCTATGCAGGTGTTATTTGATGTGTGCTTGTTTGTGATTGTAGGTTCTCTAAAGGAAACTCTTTCGGATGGTTGAAGCATGGCTGCCACAAACTAGCATTGGACTTAAGGTAGGGTCTAAACACCTCTTTAGTTTTTATTAATGAATCGCAATATGTTTAGAGAAAGGTAGATTTGCTTGTCCTGCTTGTTGCTAGATATCTGTTGATACTAGGGAGATCGGCCTTGTTCGCAAGATTGATTTATCCGACCAACAAGAGGAAACAAGAAACCAATATTAAATGTAAATATTTTCAAATGAAAGGTTGCTATAAAGAAAAAGAAAAATCATAAATATTCTTTTCAGAAGAATCGAGTGGATAGAAATGAGGAATATTTCTGAAAGAAATGCATGGTTGGTCAAAATGTATGGATGTACTCTCAAGTGTTATCATTCGTGTAGAATGCATTTGGAAATATGAAACCATTTGTCCAATCATAAGACAAAACCTCAACCTAAGAAGAAATTGAAATAGATGACTGAAATTTTGAAATTGATTATTGCATGTACTAATTAATGAATTTGATGAGAGTGTGGAACTTTGTTGCTCAAGATTCCAATGTAGTATGTACAAAAAATTAAAAATAAAATTGGACAAAGAAAGAAATTGAAAAGAATGAGAGAAAGGTAATTTTGTAATATACATCTATGTTACAAATTATGTCACAACATAGTGGAAGTTTGTTTACAAAGTTTTCCTTTTTACAAATGATTATGAATTTAAAATCATTATTATCCTCAAGATTAAAATTTCAAGAAGGTATATTATCATTGTAGGATTGAGAAGTCATTGTTGATTTATAATAATTGAAAACATTATGACTATGAGAGGAAGTGTTTGGGCTGCTACCTTTTTCACTTTCAAAAACAGATTTAATTGAGGATTGGGAATCAATTAAAACAATTTTTGAAGATGAAGAAGAACCAAGTTCAATACTTTCATTTTCATAATAAATTTATTAGTGTCTTCCTTGTATTTGATTCTTCAATAGAATAACAAGGAAGATAAAATAAATACTTAAACCAACTTGTTAATTGATGTTCATGAGGTAAGTCATTGGATTTAAAGAGCATTAATGTCAATTTAAATTTAACTGAAAATTGATTCAAGGGCTCACCTTCTGTCCTACACAATTTAAGTAGTTGTTTGCACACCTTTTTGTAGTTGTATCATTGAAAATCTTGAAGGAACATCGCTGCAAACTCATCCCAGCTATGTACTAACGCAACTCGAAGTGAAAGAAACCAACCTTTTTCTTGACCTATCAAAGTATATGTGAAAATCCTGCCAAGATCAACCTCATCAATATTAAAGTTTTGAGAATTTGAAATGAATTGAAAAAGGTGATTGAAGGCAGAAGACTTACCATTTAACTTTACCTTTGAAAAATTTTTAAATCCCTTGATTGGAGTAGTGTTTGATTGTGATACACTAAAGCATCTCCAAGGAGGTTTTTTAGAGGAACCCGTAATTTAAAGTTTAAAATTTTGCAATAAACTTTAGCAAACAATTTAAAATAGGTCATCCTTATAGTGCCAAAAATGTTGATCGACAGAAATGAGCTTTCAACATTTTAAGGGAGACCACCCAGTCGGGAAATTAAAATAGTTCATTTTCCATTGAAATGGTGGTTCTGACTGGTTCAATTGGGTCCAATTACCCTCTCTCTATATCTACAAGAATAAGGTATGAATTTCACCTACCAATAGAGGAGACATAAGATCGACTCTTCTTGCTGACCAGACAAGAAAGTGATCCTTAAGTTGACTCTGTCACTCAGCCAAACCACTCTAAACTTTGCCTCTTTGGGAAGAGGACTTCTAAGATGTAAAAAGTAGAACTACATGAAATGTATAATCTAAGATGCATCTAATCTTAGACCTATCTTTATTGAATGAAGGATTAGTCCTTCTCTCAAGCAAGTGAAAGCTAAAACGATGGGAAAAGAAGCATGTAGGAATTGAAATAAAATGAAGGAACTAGACCAGGGATGATCCAGATTTAAACAAGAACACAAAAAATTACATAGATAACCATAAACACAAAGATGCTGCGGAAATAATACTTCATGTCATTAATGTAAAATATTGAAATATGCTTATAAACAGAAATGGAAATAAACCAGCTAGGGCGATGGTAGCTTATTTATGAGAAGAGATGTGACACCTACATGACTCTGAACTGTGTTATAATGAGGCTCAAAGGCCTATTTATTGTTGAGAAACAATGGAAAACCCTAAACATCCAAAAACCTAACCCTAGAAGATGAAACGCCAAACTGTGGCCCCGTTTGGGTAAATTGGTACATCAACTTCCCGGTGTCGTAACTTTGGCATATGATCTTCGTTTGACGTGCATAATATCACGTTAGAAAGATCTATCGGAGAACTAAAACTTTGGGAAGAGCAACATTGGTAGGGTCCCAGGTTTCCCAAAAAAAATCCTTTAGGGCCTCAAAACGGATCCAGAAGTTAAGGACCCGAAAAACTGTTAAAAATAGTAAACTGTGATACAATTAAGGAAACTGAAAAGCTAAAAGAATCAATGGTGAGGGTCCAAGTGGACTTGGTGGGTGGCCACCAATATCCACCTGGATCATTCCTCCCCCCTTAGGAAGCAGTGGTCCCCATTGTGTTGAGTTCCTCCATGAGATGAGGAAACTTCTGTTGAACTTGGTCCCTAGTGAGCCACTTTCCCTGGTGAAGGAGTTGGCTTGCTTTGACAACTCGATACAGTTGGATATTCTGCTGGTGAGTGTGCTTGATTTGTGTGTCCATGATCCGATCAATTGCAGCTTGTTCCATGTAATTTGGATTTAACTCTGTGGTTGTGAGCTGTTCTGCAATGTCGGAGGTGTCTAGTAATGGTGGAGAGTATGGCCGAAGGCGGTCCACATTGAACACTGGGTGTAGGCCAAGGAATGGGGGAATGCTGAGCTCAAATGCATTATCTCCCATAGCCTTGGTAATGGTTTAAGGACCATATTAGAGTTGTCTGAGTTTCTGATAGGCTCCAGTAAGGCGTTCCTTTTGCAAATGCAACCAGACTTTGTCGCCCACCTGAAACTTGAGTGGCACCCGATGTTGATCATGTTGCTACTTGTACTTGGCATTTTATTTCTCCAAAATATCATGGACTTACTGGCAAATATGTTGGATGTGCTCAATGAAGCTGTTTGCCTTATTTGTTTCAGATTGGACATGAGCCGAATATGCGTGAGTAGTTGCAAATGGCATGGCCACATCAATGGGACATAGTGGCTGGAATGCCAAGCCCACTTGAAACGGGCTATGGCCAGTCAAGCTGTGGGGAGCCTATTGGTAGCTATGTTGAACATAGGGGAGGCTCTCGTCCCATTTGTGCTTTGAGTTTTACATGTGCAAAATGCGTATAATCATCCTGTTGACAACCTCTGTTTGGCCATCAGTTTGAGGATGGAAGGTTGTGGATTTAGTGAGTTTGGTGTCCAACATCGACCAGAGACTGGACCAAAATACACTAAGGAACCTGCTATCCTGATTTTAGATGATAGACTATGGGATCCCAAAGTGTACCCACACTCGTTCAAAGAAGAGTTTAGTAGTGGCATTTGCTGTGATATTCTTCTTGCAGGGTGCCGTAATGGCCATCTTCGAGAACCTATTGATGACCACAAAAACACAATTTTTTCCATGCTTAGTGGAAGGAAGGACTGACATGTAATCCATGGAGATAGATTCCCAAGGTCGACTAGGGGTAGGAAGTAGGGTATAGAGGCCTTGCTTCTCGATGGTTGGTTTGTCAATGACACAGACAATGCATGATCTAATGTACTTCTTGACATCCTATTGAAAATTTGGCCAATATAAATACTTCTACAATACTGCCACCATTTTATTGACCTCAAAATGCCCAACAGCCTTACTGTAGTGTGCTTCCCAAATCATCTTGGCATGCTCGCTTGAAGGAACAAAAAGGTGACCCAGGTCGCATAACAAGGCATCCTGGAGGTGAAAATATGGAACATCGTGACCCTCCAAGAGTGTCTGGTATGTGTGGCTGAATTCTGGGTTGATTTTATAGAGAAGTGGCCAATAAGAAGTCTCGTGCCCACAAGATTTGAGCAAAGTGGTTAACGCCATGACTGGTAGTTGACTGAGGTAATCTGCAACATTATTGGTGCTACCCTTCTTATACTTGACATTCAAATGGAACTATTGCAGGTATGTGAACCACTTATGATGGTGATCATTCTACAATTTCCCTTGGGTTTGTATGAACTACAGGGGCCGGTGGTCTATGTGGATGACCGTTTCCTTCCCCAAAATGTAATGCTTCCATTGTCAGCAGGGATGCACAATGGAATACATCTCTTTGTCTTAAGTTGTATACTTCCGAACTGTTTCTGAAAGTGTCTCACTATGATATTCCACTCAATGCTCATATTGAGTAAGGAGTGCACCAATAGCATAGTTAGAGGCATCTGTCTTGACCTCAAATGGTTGTTGCAAGTCTGGTAATGAGAGCACTGGTGCCAAGCAGAGGTGATGTTTCAACTCTGTGAATGCCTTTTGTTGAGATTCAGACCAAAAGAATTTTGCTTTCGCTCCTCCCTTGGTGACTTGACTCAAGGGCCAAGTGATATGAGAAAAGCCCAACACGAACTTGCTGTATAAGTTGGAAAGACCTAGAAAGCTACGGAGCTCTGTTAGAGTGGTTGGAGATGGCCAATCCAGAATGACTTGGATCTTGGCTGGATCCACATGCACCCCCTGTTCATTAATAATGTACCCTAGATACTGAACCTGGGTCATGCCAAAAGTTCATTTCTCTAAATTGGCACATAACTTGTGTTGCCGCAGTGTTTGGAGAACTTGTCGGATGTGGTGGAGGTGCTCTTCCCAACTCTGGCTGAAGATTAGGATGTCATGCAAGTATACCACTACAAATGAGTTAGTGAAAGGCCACAAGATGTCATCCATTAGCCTCATGAAGGTTGTAGGAGCATTCATCAATCCGAAGGGCATAACCAACCATTCAAAAAGGCCCTCCTTGGATTTGAAGGCAGTCTTCCACACATGGGAGGGTTCGATTTGTACTTGGTGATATCCTGACTCCAAATCGATCTTGCTGAAATATTTTTCCCCCTTTAGTTGGTCCACGAGGTCATCAATCTGTGGGTTCAAGTACCTATTATGGACAATGATCTTGTCCAGTGCTCGATAGTCAATACAGAGTCTCCAAGTCCCATCCTTCTTCTATACCAACACGAGCGGGCTCCCACAGGGTGATGAACTTGGACGGATGTGACCTTTATGCAACAGTTCCTGAATCTGCCTCTTGATTTCATCATTCTCTAGAATGGAGTGCCGATAGATTGGTCCATTAGGCAACGACGCACCTGGGGTCATATCGATGGAGTGCTTGACCTGACAGTGTAGAGGAACCCCTGCGGGGGAGGTGAAGATGTCCTTGTACTCCTCCACAACCTTGTCCATCTATAGTTGTCATGTGGAGGGGCCTTGTCTGGAGGTCGTGGTCACTGTCTTCTTCTTTGCTTGAGGGCGTATCATCAGGAAAACAAATTTTTCGGTTTTGGAAATGAGCTTACTAAATTGTTTTGCAATAACCAAAGAGATGGCGGTAGGCGGTGTTACCTTTGGTATCCTGTACAACCTATTTCCCAGAGTAACAATAACAGCACGGGGCCTTGATTCATACACAACATGCTGCTTCCACAAGTATGGTTGTCCTAATAATACATCACAAACTTCAAGGGGAACAATGTCACACAATACCTCATCTGTGAAGGGCTTGATGTTGTATGGAAGGTGACACTACTAACTCACACGAAGATCTCGTCCTTGGTGAAGCCACCCAATGGTGTACGGTTGTGGATGTGTTGTGGTTAGTAAGAACAACCGCTTCAGGACCTCTACCGAAATGAGGTTCTTTTGGCTCCCGCTGTGACAATGAACTATAACAGGGAGCCCTTTACCCACATCTGGGAGTGGAAGAGACGCTCCTCCTTCTCTAGATCTTTTGGTTCCTCCTTTTGGATATTCGTGGTGGCAATGGTGGCGTTGGGCTTCGCATCAATAATATGCTTCCCTTTGTCATTCCCCTTCTCAGGTCTTGACTTAGAGTCAGAACATGCATCTGATTCTGAAACCTTTAACTCGGCCACCAGTGACTACTTGGCCCGAAACTCACTTGTGTTGTGAGTGGAGCTCTTATGGAACTCACACCACTTTATCGTGTCCTTTTTTGGCTTCACGACACTGTTCTTTGCTTGCAGCTTTGGCAGGTTGTCTTGGGCTGCCTCGCCTTGGCTTTGTCCTTTGTTTTGTGGTTTGGGGGCACCTTTCCCTTGCTTTGGATTCATAGATCCAAAGTCTCGCTTCTTCTGTTTAAACTTTTGCTCGACCTTGACAGCATATCGGTATGTTGTGCCGAGCGAGCAGATGTTTAGGAATTCTATTTCTTCCTCAATGTACTTATGTAGAAAGCCGCAGTATTTGAGTAGCAAATGTTGCCCCAAATCCTTTATACCCAACTTTGTGTGAAGGGTATGGAAAATATTAGTAAACTTCAGCACATCTTGGTCCCTTCCCTGCAATAGCGTGGTCCACTTTATGTATTGATTCTCATAGATTTCGACAAGGCAATACTACTTCTTGATGGCATCCCGGAATGAATCCCAAGTGGGTGCGACTGAAAATAGTGAGCCTATAATTTCATCCTTCTACTCGCAGTAGGTTTCCCACCAGTCCTTGATGTGGGTTACTGCTTTGAGAAGAGTGAAAATAATCTTTTCCCAACTGGAAAAATCATGAACAAAAAAATAACCCCTAGATTTAACCATTTATCAATGACATTTGCGTCTATCTAACCCTCAAATATGGGGATTTCAAAATTAACTTGTACCTTAAATGGTGTGGCATTTCCTTTGTTGCTTGAGGGCTTCTTCGAGCAATATTTTGATAGGATCTCCTGCCCCATCATCCTTCTTTTCATTCGCCATGGGAGGCCATCAGGATTTGCGAGGCTGGTCTTGCAAAGGTTCGACTAGTTCAAGCCCTAACTCCTTATCCCCAACCTCGTTGGGGACATGCAAAGAAAAATAGAGAAAGAGGAGACCGCTCTGATACCACTGATCCAGATTTAAACAGGAAAGCAACAAATTACAATGATAACCATAAACACAAAGATGCAGCAGAAATAATACTTCATGTCATTATTGTAAAATACTGAAATATGCTTACAAACAGAAATGGAAATAAACCAGCTAGGGCAATGGTAGCTTATCTCTGAGAAGAGATGTGGCATCTACATGCCTTTAAACTATGTTACAATGAGGCTCGAAGGCCTATTTATTGTTGAGAAACAATGGAAAACCCTAAACATCCAAAAACCTAACCCTAGAAGATGAAACGCAAAACTGTGGGCCTTGTTTGGGTAAATTGGTACATGAACTTCATGGGGTCGTAACTTTGGCATACGATCTCCATTTGACGTGCACAATATCTCCTTAGAAATGTCTATCCAAGAAATACAACTTTGGGAAGAGCAACATCGGTCCATGGACCCATGTTTTCCCAAAAAACGTCGTTTAGGGCCTCAAAACAGCTCCGGAAGTTCAGGACCCGAAAAACTGCTAAAAATAGTAAACTGTGCTACAATTAAGGAAACTGAAAAGCTGAAAGAAACAATGGTGGGGGTCCAAGTGGAGTTGGTGGGTGGCCACCAATATCCACCTGGATTAAGGGAAATATTTCACAAGATATAATCCTTGTTCAAGCAAATGTATACAAATAAATGCCCATTAAATAGTTAACCAACATCTAACTGCAACCATCTCTAATTCCAAATAAAACATATGCATAAGAACAAAAAGATTCATGCCACAATGTTGAAATAGTTCAAATACATGACATCTATAAGATTAAATTATTAGATCACTAGGAGCTCAAGGAGATAAAGGTTTGTCCTTATACAAGTTCTAGTTTCAAATCTCATTTCTGATTAACCCTGCAAGATAGCTTGACCAGATTCTAAACGAGCATTTAGTAAAAAATCAACAGTAGTGCTGAAAACCTGCATACATACTCATACTCCATAAATGAATTTGAAATTTGAAGAATTTATTTTCAATAATAGACCAAGAAATAGTGTTGTACATTTGATTACAAAAATACATCTTACTATAAAAATGAATCAATTACATAAAACATTAGAGAATTACAGTAGTGTAGGTCCTCTAATGTCTCTAAATTGATTCCCTGTCTCCACCGATGGATCATATCTCACTACAATAGTGTAGATGAGTCTTAACTCCTTCTATACAAACATACTGTAAGATCTAGTAATACTCTTCTTCTTTTCTCTCGGATTCTAATCCCCCCTAAACTCAACCCATCGATGAGTTTTTATACATAGTGGAAATATTAACACTCCCAAAAGGATTCCTTCGGTTGGGGTTCTGACTAAATGTAGATGGCCATAGTGGAATAGATTTCCTAGTTTGGTTTGCATAGATAAATATGAACTCACTTGTCTCTCGCTTTTTTGGAACCGATAGGTGAAATTACATGTGAGGAACAACCGATTCAAAAAATTTCTCCTATTACAATATGCCTTTACCATTTGGAGGAATTTTGTTGGTGATAGACTGGATCTGTTTCAATAATGGTCTTGATTAGAAATATTTGTTATAACAGAAAACAAAATTAGTCATGGCGTAAACCAAACTCTAATTATTACCAAAACTAATAGAAAAATAAAGCGGCTTTTTCAATTAATATGATAGTGGCCCTTGGAAGTAACAAATGGCAAGAACTGAGTGGTTTCAGAGGTAAGCTCATTAGAACTTTTTAAAATGCGCAAAAAATGAAATAGTTGCTATATTGATTGGCTCTGATGTGGAGTGGATGCGATATCGTATTCAACTCTTTTTAATAGCTATATCATATCCATAATATCGAAGGTTAGGGTGGAAATCAGACGCGATATTATATTAAATTATTGTTAATATGCATATCGGGTTTGGATATCGAAGCCTGATAGATATTAGAAATCAGAGGGGGAGGCACATTGGAAAATTAGTGACGAAAAGATTATTGGAGATCAGAGGGAGTGTTGTATTAGAGGTCAAATATCAGAGGTTACATCCCTATCAAATTATTGGCGGAATGCCATATCAGAGTTTTTTAAACGTGTCTTGAAAGGAAATCTCCATTATGCATTACCTCCGACATGCAGGAGCAGAACAATGACGTGGAATGTGCGTGCAAATATATGTTAAATATTTTGGTTTTATGAACCAAAATTTTCATATTAAACGGTCTTATATCAGAGATCTTTAATGTTACAATCCATGGATTTCGATATGTGTAATGCAAAGAATTACAACCACTTTATTAAATGGGTTCGAAAATTTGGATAAATGTTTTATCAAGCCTCTTCATAATTTCATACTTTGATATCAGAGATTCTCAAAAGGATTCTTCCAATGTCAAAGTTCCAATATCAAAGCTTCGATATCAAAGCTTCGATATTAGATTTGAGATATGCATTCTTTTCAATAGGTCTTTCTCTACTTTTATCAATAATCCAATTCATAATATAAAAGCTACTTTGTAATATAAGACTTGGTCTTGTTCTTAGGGGCTATGTAATGAATTAAATAAATATTTAAAAAATAATAATAAACATTTACAGAGAACTATAACTTATAAAACAAAAATATAATATGTATATTTTAATAGGCCAAGGCATTGAAAAATATCCAATCTTCAATTAGGTGCCATTTACAACCAAACAACCAAATGAGATTAAACGAGTATTTATAGGAAGAAAAAAAACATATCAAACTCATTAAAGCCATCCAAACTCATAAAATCAGAAAGCGATATGACCAAGATTCCATCAAAGGGTCCCCATAATGAGAATTAAGTGAATAATGGAGGGGGTTGTGTTTTTTACCACAACATGTCTTCACTTATACTTACAACTGATAGTCCTAATCTAGTCATGATACATGAAGAATATGATGTCTAACATCACTCCCTCACAACAAGATAGGATATCCTCATTCCCTCTTTATTAGAGAATATATCCTTGCTCCTTCTTAAAAATTTGAGGCTTCTTACTCCCAATAAAGCATAGAGGATATTTCTTACTTCCTTTCAATTGGAAAGTCACAATCTCGTGTCTTCATCAATACATCATCTACTAGTTTTTTATGGAGATATTCAATTAGCTACATGGATCCTCCTTTCCTTTTTATCTCATCATATTGAGATTTTATATTTTTGGATATAATGTAGCCAACCCTTTTCTTCAATCTATGTCAAGGTTCAATCCATCAAGATTTCATATCACTTTCTTCTAATCATCATCAACAAAGGCATTATATTAAGCCAATCAAGCTAGAGCTAGTCACATCTTCCTCTAATCATGAAAGTGATCTTCATCGTCATCAAAACATAAACATCAAGTTATATTTTTGTACTACTACCTTTCAATCCCAAGATGATGTAGACATCTTGAACATGTAATCCTACAAGGATTATTAAAACCATCCATTCAATTCATGTATTCTTTGAATTGAGTTTTAAACAATTGTACTTTACTTAACTTTCATTATGCATTTCTACAACATTCTTCTAGCATATAGAAACACCATATATCAACCAACTAACCAATACATAATCACTTCAACATGACGGCCTTTTGTCATATTCTACTTGTTTCCTTTGATTTCAACATCCTTCTGCATGATCTATCTCCAAAAATCCTTCTCCATGCTTTCAATTTTAATCAAAGTTCCTATGGAACAAGCTGCAATATCTTCTCCCTTGGAGTTGTCATTATTAACTCTATTTCTTTATTTAGAAGACCATATTTGATGTCGATCAATATCAAAATTTCTAAGTCATGCTATCTCATGGAAGAGGCTTGATATTTAGCCATTCCAAAGCATACCAAAATCCTTCTTTCAAGCATCGAGTAACCACATGGAAGACTTCTCATGCTCATGTTACCGAGCACATTCAACTCTTTTTGCAAGTAGACATGAATTCTAACTTCTAGAGAAGAGTTACTAAAGACATGTGTACCTTTAACCATCTATCCATCCTTCCTTTGAATGAGCTTGCTTATTACCCTTATCGAAGATAATTTTCCTTATCTAAGAGGGGAAAAAATTCAATTATGCATCTCACACTGCAACTCGAACATCTACATGCCTTCATCCTTTAAGACTATTGTTTCCACATGAAGTGGATTATATTAGTCAAGTCATAATGCTTCTTCAAAATATTAAAGAACCTTTCCTAAATGATGCTTCTCATTGGAGGATCTTGGTGATCCTTCTTGCAAGATGATTACCTCTAACATTATATTAGAAATTTCTTGGATGAACTATGATGTGAAATATTGTCCAAATCTTCTCATTCTTTCCAGCTAGATGACTTCTTCCAAAGCAATTTGATCATGTAGACTCTAAATATTCTACTATCACATGCTTCCTTCTATAATTCCATGCTTTTTAAAAACAAAGACTCTTTTGGAGAATGCAACAATGTATTCTTACTCTAATTTCTACTTTCTAATAAAAGAAAGATCAACAACAAATAAACCTGATAAAGGTGGAGCTTCCTTCAATAGTATAGATCCTCGCGAACTTCACCTTTCAACTTCTTGTCAGGTTATTCCTTTTATTCAACTATGTGGGCTCCACTTATTTACTTCCTTTTGTTGTTTTTATTGTTTGGAAAAACCCTCTTAAGATTCCCATACTCATTGCATCCAAAGCACTGTATCTTGGACATATCTAGTTTTCCTTTGGACTTTCCAAACTTTCCTTTCTTCTTCTTGGATTTTATAACAAAGGGTTGAAATTTTTCATTTGATTTAGTATCATCCTTTACCTTTATCCTTGTTTCTTCCAAGATACATTGAGCCCATACTTCATCAAAGGGAGTAGTATATTTTCTTGAGTAGACACTAGTCATAAAATTTCTCTATTCAGACGGGAAAGCATTTAGTATACAGGTAGCCATCTTTGAATTAGAGATCACTTCTGTAAGCCCTTACAACTAGTCCATCAATTGTGATATCTTCATAAGATATGTGGACATGTATTCATTATTTGACATACTTTTTTTATATAGTTGATTTCTCAAGGATATTTTTTGACCTGATGTACTCATAGAGTAGAATTTCACCAAATTATCATAAATTGCTTTAGATGTACTGAAACCAACGAAAAAGGGAATGAGATTATCCTTTATGGATTCAATAAGAATCCTTTGAGTCCTCACATCCACCTTATTATATCTTGCTAATTATTGAGTCTTCCCTTTTTCTGGTTGAGTAATATATCCAAGAAGATATTCCATGACTTCATTTTCTATGAGCACCAAATCAATCCTCTTCTTCCATGCTAGGAAGTTTGCTAATCCAACGAGCTTCTTGCTTTCCATGTAAAATGAAGCCATTTGATTTGTATACTAAGACAAGGAGAACAATATGGTACTTACTTTTCAAATACATGTTCTTCTTGATAATGCCTTCAAATATTGTGATGCTTTCAAGACCTTTAAGAAGACTTCAAAGATGCCTCAGAGTGATGATTTCTAGGATGCCTTCAACAATAATGTCTTAAAATTACATCAGAGAGTGGAATTTTCTCCTAGGATTATTGATGTTTCCTTGTACTTTTTGTCCTTGTATGATGCTTCCTACAAAGATGTCTTCCAATGAGCCTTTAGAATGATAGCCTTCCAAGAGAGAGAGAGATAAAAAAGAATTCAATGGAGGAGTAGAAACCTTCCTTCGAGACGTTCCTTTTAATTCCTCTTTCTTGAAGCCTTCCTTGTATCCTTCTCTTATCTCGATCATTAAATTCTTCTTAGAGTCTTTCCTTGTGTCATTCTTGTAAATGATGTTCTTCCTAGTATTTTTGATAAAAGTCTTCTCCTTGTGCAAATAAGAGTGATATTCAAGTAGCCTCCTTCTTCACCTTTGCTCTGATAATGACGTTGGAGAATATAGTATGGAAGCTATTAAAACAATTCTCCTATGTTTAATAATTTCTTGTGAACTTTAGTTAGCTTCTTACTATTCTTTATTAAATTATTTTCATCAAACAATTTTCAAGAGCATAAACCATGAAGATCATAAAAGACAACAGACACAAATTATAGGCTCCAAGCTAGGGGAAAACCCCTCCAAGGGGAAAACCTAGAAATAATCTCTTCTCTTATTATAGAATTAGATCAAATGAGAAATCCAAGACCCAAAGACCAAAGCCAAGACCTCCTCTAAGCACCAAGTCAACCCTACAAAAATCTATTTCAAACAAGTCAAAGATCAACCAAGTGAATAAAGGTCAAACTTACTCCAATCTTCTCCAAATCACAATTTTAGCCCTCTATTTCAAGTTTGAAATTCAGACCTGCAATTTGGGCCCCACCATACTGTAGAAACCCTAGCTTTCTCTCACGTGTGAGTAGAAATGTGTACAAAAGTCATTTTTTTGGTTTCTTCTTGAGATTGTTCCTTCTCCTATACCTTCACTCCCTTTTATTCTTGCTTCTTATTGCAAATAGAAGAAGATATAATTGTGTGTTGAGATCGGAGTTACTTCTATATATATGCTTCTCATGAGGTCAACTTGGTCTTAGAGGTTACAAATGAATTTCTAGACCCAAAATAGTATTTTTACATGTTACAACTTGCCCAAGTGGGTCTCATAAAAATGATAATGACTCTCTTGACTCACAAAAACTATTATTTTGACTTGAAAAACCATAGAAGCATAAAATGTATACTTGACCTAATTGTACAATCAAATGGAGCATGAAATCATGCATGAAACCCATGCTTGAAAATAATATTTGTCTTTCTTATTTTTCTTGTTACATAAGATATACATAATGACATGAGTAAAAATCCAATTATGATGTCCAAAACTAGTTACATTTTCCAACAATTATCCTACCAGCGCCACTTGGGAATTATTTGTTGGTTGCCAACTTATTCGTGGCTTTGGGGTCGACATCTCCTGCTATGCCTAAATGCAAACATTATATACATATATATGCACTATATATAAATATTTATACATATGATACCAACCACTTGACGGGTCGTTAGCTATTAGCAACATTCCTATATCCCAAGATCTGTTACATGACCTTTGCAATCATGCACTCATCATTTTTCTCTAGGGTTGACCTGTATGTGGTTTCATGAAACTCCAATGGATGGACTTCCAGGTGAATGTGTATGCCACTACAACTTGGCTCACATCATCTCAATCCTCTTTAAAGTGCACTCCTTTGGATTCCCTCCAAGGAGAGTCTCCTGGGATGAGCTATTGTATGGGGACCTCCTGCTTTGATCCTCCACCAATCACCACATCCTCCATTTCCAACTACTCACGGGATTTGGTTAATGTGGTTCCACCCTTATCTACATTCCCTTCTTGTGATTAGTCCCATGCTTTTCATCATGCTTGTGACTTTGGTGGTCCCACTCATGCCATGCTAGCCCGAACCTCATCAAACTGGCTCTTCCCTTTGAGAAATTTATTATGGGATTTTGGGATATGACCGCTCTAGGATTACATCATCCTCAGCCCTTGCTCAACTATCGATCACCTCCCTTTCATTCTTGGTCGCTCATTCACTGGTATTGCATTGGGTTAAGCCTGTAGCCTTATGACTAGCAATATAGCCTAGAAGGTAGCCCTTTCCTGACTTGATACATCCCATCACGACCATGGAAAAAGGGTTTAAATGGGCTAAGAATAAGGCCTCCACCTGGGCCAATGTGAAGGGACTCGACCAAGGCTTGGATACAGTGGTTATGAAATTATTTATAATCATGCTAGAACTCAACATCACTTATTAAGATTATGAAGCACACACTGGTGCTATCCATGATGAGATTACAACTATTTCATCTCTTGAAGGTATTTAATGGCAGAAGACATAGAATATGAAACAAGGACTTTCCCATTTAGCCCTTGATAGATCTACGGTCTCCCTCGACGATCAAGTAACCATACTAGAAACTATGCAGGTGACTAACATCACAGAAAAGAGGAAAAGTCCATAAGGATAGACTTCCATCATGCACATGGCTTAGAGGAAATTTTCATGCCCATCCAAAAGTATAAAACCAATTCCTCCAACTCCTGAGGCAATATCATCCTCAAAAAAGGGAACAAGGATATCTCGGCTCTAT
Organism: Pinus taeda; assembly: GCA_000404065.3. Taxonomy (NCBI): domain Eukaryota; kingdom Viridiplantae; phylum Streptophyta; class Pinopsida; order Pinales; family Pinaceae; genus Pinus; species Pinus taeda. The sequence goes on along the minus strand of APFE031468155.1, from coordinate 35,481 downwards.
GCTTTGGAAAGGGTGAAGACACCGATCCAAAATGATGGTCTACATTATGAGAAGATTGAGAGAAACATGCGTATGAAAAATGAACAAGTTATAGGGTCAGCGAGGTGAGATGGATCTCCAATATGCTACCACAGACTGTGTGGAGTGACAATGATCTTATTATCAAACAAGTTTTTGCTCTACCATGCAAGAAGGAGCTTACACACACACACACACACACACACATATATATGTATGTATTCACCTTAATAGAGTACAAGTCCATTTGAACACCATGACTATAATTAACCATTAAAAACATGAATTTACTACATCATTATAGCATAGAAACAACATACAAAATATAACATCCAACCTTGAGGGATTCAACAACAATACATACATATAAAATATGCAACTTGATACAAAGTTCAGGAATATAGAATCAAATTATTAAAGCTCATGGAACAATGTCATCCATAGCACCGAATGCAAGGTTCACTCTAGCTTGAACTCTTGTTAGCATGGAATTATAAACCTAGAACCAGAAACTTAGAACCAAGGTATAAAATACTGAAGACATGGAGGATACCACCATGCAAGTTACAAGCCAACAAGGATAAAAGAGGAAGAATCCTCAATCTCACCACATTGCGAAATAAGTAATGCTAATGTAAGATTGAAATCCATGTAGTCATCATATTACAATAAGGAAAAATTCTCATGCTAAACATTGTTGTAACATAGTAAATATTATTTATACACTATTCCAATGCATTCAAGCATTACCACAACACATTAGTCACTCCGTTAAATAATAATAATAACGCAGACATGCCTCTTGTAGTAATAACACCATATCAACCAAGAACGCAAACATGTTTTATTGTAGATAACAAACATAAGAGAACTTATCTTAAGCAATGGATAAATGTTCCAATTGAGAGTGGGACTCTAACTCTCCACCCAACCATAGACAAGCTACAACCATTATTACTTGTAGCTATCACCCCTGAGCCAAATTCCAAAGCTTGAGGTGGAGTGCTTTCAGAGGGAACCCTTTATTGACGCACAATTGAACCAGAACACCACCATGCCACCTTGCCTTCATCCCCAAGGGAAGCCACTATTTTTTATTTTATTTTTGTTATGCTTATGCCCAACCCATTACAATAGAGCCCTTAAGTTTTTTTATGGCTCTCTTCATCGTCCAACAACGCAATTTGAGTTGCTACTTTTCTGCCTCTTCTTCTATAGTTCTAAAAATGCCACTTTCTCTACCTCATTTGCAACTTTTGCGTAGTAGGGGGTCTTATCCCTCTACGTATGTTACGTTTGTGTTTTCTCCTCGATCCCCCTTCCAAGAACATGTATCATGGTTTCCATGACCTCCCCCTTTTCTTGGTCAACTTCTTTCTTTCCCACGATGTCATAATAGTCCCTCCTCGTGGACAACACAAACCATGTTGCCTTAATATTTTATGTCCTATTCTTACTTGCTATGGGAGTCAAAGGATACTTGCCCTTGTCCCTTTTCTGTCAGTTAATTTATGGCATATTTAGCCACTCAACCAACCAGGACTAATATTTAAAACAACAATTCCCTCAAGAAATCTCTAGCCTCAATTAATGGAATCCATGTCCCTCTCTCAGCCTTTTAATTTATAACAATATTTACATTATGTACACGAGGATAAGAAATTTGGTTGTTATAGTTGTAACTAGGGCACTTTAACCCATTTCATTGTTGAGATCCACAAGAGAAAGAGGGAATCAAATGGAACAAACCAAGAAACCACAATGCTTTTCAAACCCTAATTCTAGAATAGTTAAACCAACAATACCTAATGTTGAAAGATGCATGTCAGCATTCTGAGAAGGCTAATACATTTTATCAGCATTGGTTTCATTATAAAGTAGTATGTTAGTTAGGTTAATATGTTATGTTATGTTGAATAGTGATTGGTCCCATCAATAGGTATGTTTTGAGGCCCATTGTGCTATACTATAGTCTTTAAAACCCTCTGTTTCTCACATTAATTTGAATTTTTAGCCATAATATGCTTAATAGGAAGAATAAAGGGTGTTTGCCATATTTCATGGCATAATGTGATTAATATGTTGACAAAAGAAGCATTTTTTTAGATATTTACTATGAAGGGGCTTGTTGGAGGCATCTAGAGAGAATATAGGAGGCTTGTCCACTACATGAACTCTCCAACTCGGTTTGAGACCAAAGAGTCCTCACCAAAACTAAAATCCACAGGTAGTCGAGGAACTCAAGTGCATGTGAAGATCCAAGGGAATCAAATCCACCAATTTTGGGATTTTGGAGGGAACTGATCCTCCTTTCAAGGGAGATGCCCCTCAACCACTTTTTGTATAAATAAACAAGCCTAAAGGATCATCAGGATTCAAATTTGGAGATAAGAGTATCTACTAAGAGCCTAGTGCTTGATACTATTATTTTCATCTTTCGTATGATGTATGTGACTCTTATTTTTTGTCAATGAATCACTTACTATTGGCCTACATTTGACTTAACTTTGGAGGGCTGAAACCCTTGGGCTTGGGCCCAACCCAGAGACTTTAGTCCCTCTCATGTATTATTTCCTTGTTTTTGTTCAAGTCATTGTATTTATTTCCTTGTTTAAGTAGGAATTATATTACAAAAATTGTAGTTGCAGGTTTGACCATCACCTCTCTTGGGGGAAGTGTGGTTTAAGGGTCTACAACAACAAGCCAAAAACATGTGTTTATGATTTATTGGAAATTTCTAGGTTTTGGATTGTAACTCTTATGCATGATTGGTATCTGCAACATAGAAGTTAGTAGCATTGATTTTGCAACTAGAGTAGGTATATGTTTTAGGATAGAATAGATCTTAAAGAAATAAAATTCAACTCATCCTTTCCACTTTGATTTATTTTGCTACAACATTGATCATTTAATGCATGTACTTGATTAGTCTGTAGGAGTTTTTGTTGACTTCCAGGGGTTGGCACACTCATCCACATTCACTTATAAAATTCCACCTTCCTCGTGTACACCTCATACTTCTCTCAAACTCTGCCACCAAGATCACCCTTTCAGGGCCAATGAAGGACACCGTGGGTATAATATTTTGTGCAAGATAGGCCTTTGAGGGGTACTAGGATTGGAATAAGGACTCCCACATCCTTCATTCATCTTCCTCCATCTTCAAGACACCATCCTTTCCCTCAGAAAGCTCACAGACCCAATCCCATATCAAAACAAGGCCTCCTATAGCACTTCATGTAGCAGTCTTGTAGTACTGTTTAAATCCAACTAGATTTTCCCTAGGACCTTGACTCTTACATTTTGAAGTTAAATAATGGCTCCCAGGCTTTGGTTTCATGATTAAGGAGACTCCAAGACAACTCTAATCCTATCTTTTCTCCACTACAAACACAAAACAACAAGTAGATTAAACTTAGCTTTTTTGAATTCCATAGTTGTGTTGAAGATTGAATTCCTCCTTTTCAAGAAAGTTGCAATTAGATATAAGATTCATGCAAGTAAAATATTGCTTTGATTAGTGTGAAAATAGAGTAGCATTGTTTATTTCTGCAACTAGAATAGTATATTCCTTTCATGCAATTACATTTAGCCTTTACATTTAATGAATGGCATTTTCATTTATGTAGTTAGAATCATGTTCATTCCCTTGCAATCATGATATGATTTGATAGAAATTCTCTTTTTAGTTAGATGGAGTGGTTTATGTATACCTTGATCTGATCTAATGGTTGAGGGTGACATGAGTAGAACTTAACCTACTGTGAATATAACACTGTCACCTCTAAGTATGTACGAACATTAGGTTGGTAATTTAAGTTGAGAGCCTTGGAAGTTGCAACATCCTTGATGCAATACCAGGGCTCACGAAATAGGTTTCAATATCTTCTGGAATAATAGGTTATACTTGTTACATGATTTATATTGATTAAGGTGGTTAGTTTGGGTGGGCTTCACTCATTATGAGATTGTTAGGTTAATATGTGTTAGGTAAACTTGACTTAGGGAAAGATTCAATGTTGACTGGGTCATTAGTGGGAGTTTTGAGCCAATGGTTTTTGATTTCCCATTGTAATTTTCCCAAGGAATTCATGTGATGGAGCCTTTAAAAGGATTGGAAGACTTCATTTTGAGGTGAGTGGTGAAGAATCACTTGTTTGTCTTGGCTAGGGTTTTGGCCAAGGACTAATGGAATTTTGTTAACTAGGTTTTTCCCTAGAGTTGGGGTTTTCCCATGGTAAAATTGTGTTTATGTTTTCTAATTTTTTCTGGTTTAATTTTATCTCCAATTGATTTTAATATTTGGTATGAGAGATAGATATTGGCTTCAGAAGGACACTTCTATTTCCAAGGGCTTAATTTCTCTAGTGAATGGAGAGATCTAATTACAACACGACTGACCTAAGGTGTGGAAGGCAATGTTAAGTTCATGCTTCTAATTTGGTATAGAATCAAATATGAAGTTAGAGAGACAGTGTATATTTGTACTTTCACCTACAAAAGTTGAATACATGACAACCACTTATGCAAGCAAGGAATCCGTTTGGTTACAAATATTGTGTTAAGGTATGGGGTTTGTACAAAGAGCTATAAGGATAGATTGTGATAGCTAAAGTGCATTTTTCTTGGCAAAGAACCATGCTTATCATTTGAAGACAAAGTATATAGATGTTTAGTATCACTTTGTGAGGGATATGGTTGAATACACAAATCTGTTGCTGGGAAAGGTGGAAACTTTGAAGAATGTTGCAGATGCATTAAAAAAATCTGTGAGCACTAAAACTTTCTATTAGTGTAGAGAAACACTAGGCATTATTGCCCTAAACTGTTGACTATATACTTCTCTAGACCCTTGTGTTGAAAGAAAACACTAAGTGGGAGAGTGTTGGGTGTGTGTTATATTATTTGCATGACTTATATGCACCACAAATAAAGGGGGGTTCAAGGTAGTGCCCCGAAATAATTTTTTTGGAAGTTTTTGCCCATGTTTTTGTGTATGGATTTATGATTGATGGTTTTTTAGATCCGATCAAAGTATCTACAATTATGTTCTAATAAGGTTTAATGGATTGGGGATTATGAATGCTTCAAAAAAAATATAATGAAAAGTCAATATGGTTTTCCCAGATTCGGGTTTTGGGAAAATTTGTTTGCAGGTATTATCTGTATAGGATTAAACCTTGAATGTGCATTATTTGGGTTAGTAAGCTAAGTTGGTTTATGCACTAAAAAGTTAAGCAGGTTAGTTGGGCATGTTAAGGTTTAGGTGGGCTAGGTAGGTTAGTGCATTCGATGGGTTAGGTATGCTAGTGGGTTACAGAGGTTACTGGGGTATGTTATGGGAAAGCTTGCAATTTAGCTAGTTAGGTGGGATACTTATGTTACATTGGTGGGTTAATTTAGTAAGCTAAGTAGGTTAGGTTTTTAGATTGGGAAATTTATCGAGTTATGTAGGTTATGTTGGAGAATCTAGTAGGGAAACTATTTAAACCAATTCTCCTTAACCTTAATAATTGCTTGAGATCTTTAGTTATCTTCTTATGTTTCTTTTTTAGATATTTTCATCAAAAAATTATCAAGAAAAAAAAACAATAAAGACAATAGACACAAGAGGTAGGCTCCAATCCAGGGAAAAAACCCTCCTAGAGGAAAACCAATAAAGAATCTCTTCTCTTCTTATATAATCTGCTTCAAATGAGAAAAATAAGACCCAAAATCCTAGACCAAGTCCTCCTCCAAGCACCAAGTCAACCCTTAAAGAATATCTTCCAAGTATGTCAAAGATCAACCAAGTCAACAAGGGTCAATCCTTCTTTAACCCGATTTAAATCTCAGCTTCGACCCTTGATCTCGACATGCAATTATCGGCCCTACAATAACTGTAGAAACCCTAATTGTTTTCCTATCTTGGAGAGTTAATTACTCCCTACTCCAAGACACTAGCCTAAGCTATGTTGGTGTATTAGAGCCCTAGAAACAAAAAACTTGCTAGATTGATTTTATTTTAAGAGTGATTTTTATTGGTTTTTGATTAAGTCAAGAGGTGATGGAGATGAAACTCGTGGTGTAAAGACTCGTCTCAAAATCACTACAAAAATGCACTTAAGATGATTAAGTAATCTTTTCTCTTCAATGAATTTCTAGCTAGGAAAGAGTTGGAGAATGAAAATACTTATAAACACAAATCTTTCTTTAACAAACAAATCAAAAGAAGAGTATTTGTTCCAATGCACTCAAAACGAGACAACTAGTTATTTTCACAAGAATTTCCTTTTTCATTCAAACACTCAAATGCTACCAAAACAAACTTTTTCCAAAAGAGATTTTTTATATTTTATAAAACATTTAAAACTGTGACTAAAGCAAATCTTGAGAAAACTACGAATAAAGGAAACTTAAGATCTACAAACTATGAAATCCTATTTGAAGTAAAAGCTCACAAAATGTCTTTTCGAGGATGTTTTACTTGGTTATAAGCAAACTAAGGACCAATTTGTCCAGAATCACAAATAAGTCAAGAACAACCAATCTTGTTTTCTTTTTGAAAATGAAAATCCAAACTTTCAATCACAAGCTTTTCGAAGTTTTGTAAAGAGAAAACTCAAAGCGGATTCCTCAACAAGGGCAGATTTCATAAATGGTCAGACTCATAAGAAGGTTGGTAGACACTAAGATGATCTAAAGTCCCTACAGCTTCTAAGCTCAGAGCCACTACACAACCAAATCGAAAAACGAACCCAACAAGAAAAACTCCTAGGAATTTCACCTAAAACCCTAATGCCAATGAAATTAAACCAAGGAAAGCTTTCAACAAGTCACATGCAGGTATGGGCAGAGGATAACAACTACTAAATCAACATAAAACTAATTAAAAAGTAAAATTTCAAAATTTCAAAAGTTTAGCAGGGTACGCAGGTTCAGAGTTTACACAGGTGCGTGTACGCTCTGTGCACAAAGTAAAAGTGCGTACAGGTATGCACTATGATACAAGCACAGACTGCGAACTTCAACTAAAGTAATGAAAAGTAAATAACAAACCTAGATCCACTAAATATACCCAAGTCCACACACAACAAGCCAAAAACAGAAACAAAAAGGCAAGTTTCTCAACTCAAAGAAAAACAAGGAAAACAATCAAGTCCCCAGCGGAGTCGCCATTTTGTCACGCGGAATGAGTCGATCTTGCGGAAAAGATAGACCTTCCTAGAATCTAAAGAAGACCTAATGACAAGAAAACCATCCAGACACTATCTTTCTCTAAATGTGCTTTTATAAATAATGGCAAACAAGTGTGTTTAAGGCCTACCTTATGTCCAACGCAAGTTTGGGGATGCCTTCGCTTCTTTGATCCAAATGAGTTCCTTTGTCACAAACCTGCAAACACAAACAAGGCAAACAATTAAATAGCACCTGAATAACCAATATTATAAAACATATTTAACATGAAAGTCAAGGAGTCCATGAAACAAATAACATGAGATACTTGTTGAGAAAAATGAGCTTGATTGTATTAATTCAAAAGAAGAAGAACTTTACAACCTTTGCCTTGACGCTGTACAAGCTCCTCCCAGGGTCCAACAAGAAGTCTCCTCTACTTTGACAAGCTTCACTCACTCCCTAATGAAGCCAAAAAGGTATGTGATCTCTCCTCTTAAGCTCAAATAGGAAGTCTTGATTTCACTAGCATTTACCCTCAAAATGTTCAGCTTCTAACCCCCCTAGCCACTAACCTAATGCCTCAATTTATAGTGCAATGGAGGGAAGTTACTAGGTCCTCCTTCAAAGGGATAGCTCCTCCTAAAAAGGGATTAGCTCCTCTTTTGGGGTGCATGAACCACTTTGGAGTGAACAATCCACGTCAAATTCCTTCTAGAAACATCTAGAATTAACCCAAAGTGATTTTTTTAAGATAAAAACTACGCCTTTTGACTTTCACAGGGGTACGCACCCTCCCCTTTACATACAGAGCATATAAGTACGCAGGTACTCTGAACAAAAGGTGCGGGCCCATAGGCAAAAGTGAGAGAAAGTGCAGAACCAGAGTTACATTGCTTTTTGATGTCTTTCTCTCATTTCCAAAGCTTGTTTTGAAGAGCTGAGGTCTGAGACTTGCTTAGGAGGCTAGTATAGGTAGTGATAGATCCATACTGACTGCAAATAATCAAGGTGATGATACTTTTGTGTAACAAGGTCCATTTTAGACCTCAAAATTCCCCTAATGTAAGGCATTAATAATATATTCCAACTCAAGATCATGAGTCACATAGTTTTGTTCGTGTTCATTTAGTTTCCTTGACTCATAGCATAGTACATGTCTCTCCTACATCAGGACTCCACCAAGTCCTCTCTTGCAAGCATTGGTACTTACCACAAACTCTTAATCCAAATCTCGAATATTTAGAACCTGAGAATTTGTAAGCAACTACTTCAACTGCTCAAAACTAGTTGCACATTCCTTTGTCCATCCAAATTTCTTTCCTTTCCTCTGTAATGATGTAATAAGATATGTAGTCCATGAGAACTTTTTGATGAACAACCTGTAGTAACCTGTTAGCCCCATGAATGATCTGACCTCATCCACATTTCTAGGAGTTTCCCATTCCATGATAGCTTCGATATTTTCTGAATCCACTGTTATGCCTTCCTTGGAAATAACATGTCCCAAGTAATGTATCATTATCTAAAAGAAGCTGCATTTACACAACTTGGCATATAATTGATGCTCTCTTAGAAATCTCAACACTGTTGCAAAGTGTTCTACATTCTCTTCCTTATTCTTAGAATATATCAATATATCATCAATGAATACGATCACAAACTTGTCTAAATAAGGACACAACATAATATTCATCAAGCACATGAAAGTAGATGGAGCATTGGTCAAACTGAAAGGAACCACAACAAACTCATAAATCCCATACCTTGTCCGGAAAGAAATCCTATAGATATGCTCTTCTTTGATGTGTATATGATGATATCCTAATCTCAAATCGATCTTTAAGAAAATAGTTTCTCCCTTCAACTGGTCAAACAAGTCATCAATCCTTGGCAATGGATACTTTTTCTTAATCATCACCTTGTTTAGTAGCCTATAATCAATGAAAAATATAATATTACCATCCTTATTCTTTACGAACAATATCGGTGCACCCCAAGGCGATACACTTGGCTTAATGTATCCCTTATCAAGCATTCCCTTCAATTGCAACTTCAATTCCACTAACTATAGAGTGCTCATCCTGTAAGGTTCCTTGGATGCTAGTGCTTCTCCTAGTACCAACTCAATAGAAAATTCCACTTCCTTATGGGGACAAAACTTTCAAATCTCTAGTGGAAATACATCCTGAAATTGTTGCAAGACAAGGTATCTCTTGAGGACTTTTGCATCCTCAACATTCTTACCCTTTTCATTGGAAATATGGGCTAAAAATAGTACACACCCCTTCCTTCAAGTGCTCTTTTCTTGCATATCTATGACCATCCTCACCGATGTAGGCTTCTCATTTCCTTAAAAGATTCTTTTTTCCCCATTATTGTCTAGGCACTAAATAGCCTTGTCATAATAATCCACTTTAATCCTATGGAGGTACATCCAATCCATACCCAAAATAATACTATATGATCCCAATGGAATCACATTTAGATGTGTTGATGTATGCATACGATTCGACTATATGATACCAATGATGAACTCTCTTCTTAATACATGTATCCAATTGCACCAACCAAGACTCTTCATGCACTTCTTTTCTCAAACCACACTTATCCACCAAGTCAAGATTAACATAACTATAAATGGATCCATGGGCAATCAAAATAGAAACAACTTGATCATAGAGCTTACCTTCCATCTCAATAATGGATGTATAGTGATATTTATGCTTGTTTTCCATTGCTGCACAAATATGAGGAATGTTATGACCAACATCCCCAACTGTTTGTGCCTCTTGAGCATTATAGATATGGGGTCTACCACCCTTGTACAATGGACAATCCTTCTTGTGATGATCTTTGCAACAAATCCAATGCTACAACAGTCCCCTACCATCACCTCTATTTTTTTGCTCTCCAGGATACGACCCATGTCCCTTCTCAACTGCATTAAACTTCTTGTAAGGAGAATGATTTTCTTTCTCACCTACATCTTGATATCTTCCTCGTTTCAGTGGCCACTTCCCTTTCAATTTCTCATTCCCCCTCAAATCACTCTTAGGCTCAACTTTACGCATTGATTGCTCGTAAAAATGCTTTAGTTTCTTGATGGCTTCCTCCAGCAATTGATACTCATCAAACTCAATTTGGTCTCTATATTCTACTAGAAACCCACTAATGAACCTTTGAATATTTTATTTCTCATCCTTGAGGTAAGTCACATACCTCAACAACTCTAGGAACCTACTAGTATACTCATAATATGTCATAGAACCCATTTGCAACTCATAAAACTCCTTAGCTATGTTATCGTAATATCTTTCATATAGGTACTTCTTCTTGAATATTCTCTTGAACTAATCCAAAATAAACTCTTATTCTCAAATGCTTCTAACATTATTCATATATTCCCACTAGATATCTACTTTCCCTTTAAGATTGTAGGTAGTTATCTTGGATTTCATTTTCTCTTAATAGTTATGCAATCTTAATAATTTCTTCATCCCAAGCAACCATGCCTCTACATCTTTTGACTTCTTCATATCTCCATCAAATGTAGTAAGCTTGACTTTCTTGAAATCATTTGGCAAGTACTCAATCCTCCTATAAGGATGTTGGCAGTGATGATGGAAATGATGTCTCCTAGATGAGGAAGTAGAATGAAACTCATACATACCAGTCCTCCTGTCAAGTGTAACCAATGATCTTCCACCTCTAATGTCCCCTCTATCCAACCTATATTTTGACCGAGACCTACTACCATATGCCCCATTATCATCTCTTCCTATTCTTGACCAATCCTTAGTTTTCCCTATCTCTGCAAGTCTAACAAACTCTGAAGGATGATTGCATTGACCTCTGCCTACTTTTCTTAAACGTTGCAAGTATTTCATGAGCCTCAACCAACCTATCATTGTCTACCTTGAACTTACAATCTCTGCCGTAGAATTCCTTAATGTATTCGCTATATTAGGAGAATACACATATCCTTGTTGCCCACCTTATCTGTGGGGAGAGTTATGTGAATTGTAGTCCACCATTTTTCTCGTCATATTTGATTCTCTTCTTCTTGTAAGCATGCCATGTCAGAGAAGAAAAATATATACCACAACCAAAAGCGTGCGTCAATGGCGTTTAGGGGAGGATTATCTCATTTGCAAAATCAGTTTGAATTAGCATGATACATGTATAATCATAATCATATCAATATGTTGACATCATGCATGACAATACCAACTGTATACTATAACATCATGCATGACAACCATAACCATGACAACACATGCATAACAACATGCATCTATCTCATTTCGTTAAAGTGTTTAAACCATGCTCTGATACCAATCTATAATGCCACCTCCCACATTTACCCAATCTATGAGCTGAGGGATACTATGACATGAATCAACCTCCTAAGTACAATTAAGGAAGTGGAATTGAAAAGACAAAACTTTACTGATCTTCTTCAGTGTTGGACACCTAATCTGCTAAGGGTTAAGGTGTGGAAGTTGACAGTCAAACAGAGTCCAAGAGATGTTTGAAGATGAATCCAACAGTCACAAGAATGTATTATAAATGTACATCTATGTTAATAGTAAATGAAATTCATGATTTACCTTTCATATCTTGTCTATGTTTAACATGGTATCAGAGTGTCAGGTCTGTGGGTATGAATTTCCTATGCTCTGGATTTCTCAGATCTGTCTGACAATCCTTTCCATAATGTCTTTGTACCTACTCCCCAACGACATTTCCATTAAGGTCTTACCATACTAGCGTATCCTGGATTTGAAGTTCAAAGGGAATACAAAATAATTTATCGTTGTATTGAATTCCACAAAGGTGAATGAAGCAATGAAATTCTATTTATGTTATGTGTTTTACAAATGCGTTGAAGCTCCTTCTGTTATGTATGTTGGTTCATATGTTGAATATATATGTGTTGTATTCATATAAGCACATTCTATTAATGTTTTGAAAGCCACACTCTCTTCTTTGCGATGTCCTTTGGATGATTCATGTTGAAGGTTTTCCTGACATGGAAAAGTTGCAATGAATATGTGTTGAAGTCTCTTTTGATGCCTACACGAGGAGTTGATATGAGTCACCAAGTTTTTTAAAACCATAAGAAAATGTTGGGCCATTAGCGTTGGTTGATATTTCACATATCACCATACATATATTTTTCTCAATGCATGGTAAATTTATCTATCTTCATATAATATCAATTTATAGTGGAAGCATGAACCCTGAATTCACGATCCTAATGATTGCAATGTCAAAAGAGATTACACTTGGATCTACATTGGCCTGTGACTTGTTGGTAAACTTCATCGATGCACATACATAGTTGAGGAAACTAAATAATTGTTGTAACATTTGTATTGCAGTGGACAAGTGAAACCGTTCTAGCCTCTTCCTAAGGGAGTGTTGTGTTTAACATGGTATCATAGATCATGCAAGTGACTCATTGGAGTGGCAGAATGGAAGCATCAAGATTATTCATAATCAGAGTTATTAATTTGGGGAACCTCAACGTTTGTGGATTATCAAGGATTGCAATAGTAGGTTTTTCACGCACATCATAAAGCGGCACTCCTTCACCTAAACTGATTCATTTATCCCTGTAGAGAACATCAAAATTCATATTGGCATTGAAATCATCAAAAATGCATCTGATAAGTCCTTCTTTCACGAGATCTTCCTAGGCATTCCAATGATGTTTAATAGCATTATTTTTTCTTCTTGGCAGACACTTTGCTATTTCAACCCATTTGTTGCCGAGCTCTGCATGTGATTTGACCAACATTTTATCTTCCTTTGTTTCCCACACATCTCACTTGATATTGGGTTGCAAATGGTTATTCACCATGCAATGAGGGAAGGAATTCGACCCAACTATCTAGTAGAGGATTTTCGGGTAGTTACCAAGCATTGAGTTTCTTAGTTTTGTTCATATTTACACCCATAGAGATGTTATTTTGGATATAGTTTTGTGTTATGCGAGCCGATGACCAAATATTATATTAGGCACTAGTTGTTATATGCAATGAGGTTATTGTTGCTCATGGTTGGTGTGTACGTTCATTCCTAGTGAAAGCCATTCAATTTCTATATTTGGGTTACCATTCTTACAAAAGGAACGATGGACACATGGAACAAGCTCTTTTAAGAAATGTATGTGTAAAAAAATGATCGCGTAGAGGGAAGGAGTTCGAGTCACAAGGAGCCTTGAATCCTTTTGTATTATATTATTTTTAATGATAAAAATCATTTTTCTCTCTAAGATGATGGCATATATTGGTTGGTCATTCTGCTAGCAGTGAAATGTTGTGCATAAATTGTGAACATCATGAAGGTATGTATATAATTATGAATTGAATAAGTAATGTGCATTGGTGTGATAAAGTTATGTGTGCATTAAATGAAAATTTTTTCCATTCGAAGAGTCCAGACAGCGCATAAAAAGGTATTCCACTGGGAACAAATATTGGTATTTTGGCATTCTTTAGTATTGAGATATAAAAGTCTCTACCAAGAACCAGTTTCCATTGTCTAGTTTGTTGGCTCCTTGCAAGAAATAATTATAGTGTTGAAGGAATACTCAAACTGCTTATTGGCTTGGTTCAAGGATTTTTTTGACTCCTTGATGCTTATTTGTTGACTTTGAGTCCTTATTTTTTCTAAGACAATGGAGATACTTAATGATTTTTTAGAGTTAACACTCTAATCTTGTCCACCATTGTAGAGATAATCAAATAAGAAAAACCACTCTTACTGACATTCAAACATGTCTACAAGATGCTCAAGAAAAGATTGAGTTTCTACAAATCGAATCTCAATTCTAGCAAGAAGAGATACAACAAAATAAACATCATTCTGAACATGTTTTTGATCAAACATTGAGACAAACACCCATCAATAACCAAAAAGTGATGAAATAAGTAAGGTTGAAGTTGATTCACACTCAGTACCTAATGAAGGAGCAGATTTACAGAAAGAAGTAGAGATGTAGGTTCCACTTCCCAAGCCCATTATCATACCTTGGGAAGAGCTTGTTAGCAACCAGAACAGAACTAGTCTTGGATATGATAAGGATGTTTCCTGTCATATTCCAGATTAGTCAAAACCTATCTAGTTCCAAAGTGTTGGATTTATTTATGACATTTCAACTTCAGCTCTTCTAGATTTTGGTCCTCTTCCACAACAGATCATTAAATGCCAACATCGTGACAGAGTTGGCCATATGAAAGATCATTGTTTTGATCTTCATCCATGTCATAATTGTCATAAAACTATTCATTATTCAAACAGATGCTTCAATAATGTACTATAAATGTACATCTATGTTAATAGTAAATGAAATTCATGGTTTACCTTTCATATCTTGTTTATGTTTAACACTCAGGAGTTTCAGGACCACAAGAGCCAAACAACCACTCCAGGTGCCATAAACCTGAGTTAACTTGCTTTTCTAGTGATATGGACTATGATTCACTTGCATAAGAAGGAAAGTCAGGGATTGTAGCCCTCCAATCACATGCATGACCCTACCTCCCAGCAACTACAGTCTAGAATTCCCAGTTCTATACATGCGACCCTAGAATCTGAGCCACTTTTTCAAGGCTAGGACCCATAAATCTGCCTAAAACTTGATAAAACTTTCTAGAATGATGAATGACACTAGGAAGAATCCATTAACACAAAACTTAGATAAGAACTTGACCTAACCAGGCATAACCATGACAAACATTCTGTCAAACACATGGTGAACATGAAATCTACAGGTCATGAATGCATATATGAACATAGAGATATGAAACTTATATGAGAATCATCAATATAGTCTAATGATCTCTCGCAATAGCTTAAATAACATCTATAGGTCATGCATTAAATAACCATTCATTTACCAATCAAAACATGATAAGAGCCATAACTAGAATCTAGCATAAAACCATGTTTATAACCAGTATATAACCAAGATAATATGAATGACAAAAAAAAAAATCAAAGCCACATCATAGCAAGTAAATTTACCCATAAAATACATGAATAATGTAGCTCTTATTAAAATATGCAAAAGCCAACCAAATTAGGGACTTCCATGTACCACCCCACCATAGATTAGATTGAACTGAATCTTTCTTTCATCCAATCACCCCCGTGCCATATTCCAAGCATGAATGTGGGATCTCATGAGATAAATTAAGACATATACAACCAAGGGAATCCAGAGGTTAAACGGACTCAACCCTCATGCTACCGTGACCTCACCTAAACTAGTCTTGAGATCACAAAACCGAACCAAGCTTGGATGCCTCAAAATTCCTTCACCATCCCTTGAGAACGTTTCCTGTCTCTATCCACCTATTGAGGTCTTCTAGGAGAAAACCATCTCCACCCACAACCCTTGGGATTTTCCTCAGACCACCTCACTTGGATCCAAAACCTTCCAGAAATTCAAAGCTCAACTAAGAATGAATCCCATCACACCATGGCTATCTACAAATGGCAACGCAAGGATGAAACTACTATGAAACCAGGAAAAAACGATGTACATGATACCAAGTGAACCAAATATACACATGCATGTACAATGCATGCCAAAAATAGCTAGGAAATCAAACATGCAACCCGTTACCCGAAATTATTCTTATTGAAGCCACTTGATCCAACTCATCCTTGTGTTTTCCTTTCTTTACTTTGCTTTCTTTCTTGCTTGCTTTCTTTCTCCTATTGGTGCTCTTCTTCTTTCTAAAACCAATTCCAAAACTCAACTGACGAAAGGTCCCAAACTAATGCTCTGATGCCTTTTAATTATTGATGCATCTAATATCTTCATGTTTCCTCTATTTACCTTCAATTTCGTCCTCACATGCAATGTGTGACCTTTTATCTCCCTTTTCTCCTATTTTCTTTTATTTTCATAAATAAATTCTAATAATTTCCACTTTTCCTTTTAGAAGCCTTTGGCAATGCCTTTTCAAATTTCCCCTTATCCATAGTAAACAACAAGTGATGCCCACTTGGATGTTTTGCCCAAGATTCATCTTGGAATACATATCCCATGACCTTGGTCTTATTTTTCCTTTATTACATGAACTTTTAACTCGGGGCTATTACAAATGGAGTGAGATAAACATTAAGGGGTTCACCTCCAAAAAACAATCAAGACCAAGCAAGTCATCTTTGTAACCAAATGGTAGTTACAACAACTATTTATAGGCTAATCTTAGGTATTGAAGCACATGATTCCCTACAAAAATTCCTTTTTGAACTCCTATCATAATCCCACACCTAGCATAATTCTAATTTTTTTACAATATGAGATTCTCCTTTTCTTCTCTTTTAATCATAATGCAAGGTGAAATATCTCTGAGTCTCAATATGATTTGTTCTCACGTCCTTGCTACATTTTTGGGTACATTTTGAGTTTTCTCTATATTACTCTTCATTGATATTTTTTCTAGAAGATGGTAACCAAATTCCACATTGTGAATTATTTGTATTGAAATACAATTCACACAAGCTATGCTAACAAAAAGAGAAAATCAATGTTTATTTGTCAGTTGATTAGGGATTTATATGGTTAGTCTATAAAAGTCAATCAACTTTTGATGTCAAATTCGTTTTATTTCCTTTACGTATACATGTTTTTTCATTCAATGTTGTACACACGGTTGACATTTCCCTAGGATGGAAATGTAACATTGTTTATAGGTAAAAATATTACAAGGTTATTTTGTGATTTTTTTAATACTAGAGGAATTGACAACTAGGTTGGGCTCATACTCATTTGACATAAGGACAATTTCGGTCGCTGCCACTATATCTCTAGGTGTAACTGCCCCCTCCCCCTATCACTAGGATGACACAGGTTTGACAGTCAAGGAAATTGAACATGGGACCTTCATCACTCACATAACTTTCAGATATCATGGGCTTGCCAAGTGAACTTCCCCTATGATTTAATTTTAAATTTCATCCTTGTATTTTTATATACGCATTTGTTTTCCTTCTATAACGTGGAAATGATTGAATGTTAGAGTGCTAAAATTCCATAATTATATTTATAGAAACATGGTTTCTTTGTTTGTTATATATGCATTTTATCTCATCATTAATGCACTACAAAATTAATAATTAAATTAGTAATAATAAATTTTATTATAAAAAAATTAATTAAATAATGATAATTTAGTAAATAAAAATAATTAAATAATTACTCATACTATAATTAAAAATAAATAAATAATAATAATAATAATAATAATAATAATAATGTGGTGATATTGATATTAACACAATCTAATTTTGACATTAACCATGCAAAACATATATAATATGATGCCAAGAAGATGCAAAGAAATAATAATGATGTAGAGTTGATGCTAACATGAAAAATGATTGGTGTAATATGATGTTAAGTAAAAAAAAGAAGAATATAATATTTCTTACATGATGCAACAATGATGTAAAATAATGCTAATAAGATGAAAACTAATGCAAATGAGATGAAAAAATATTACAAAGTTTCATATTTCGATGCAAAGTGGCAAAAGTTCAAAATATCAATGCTAGCATGATGTACATACAACACAAATACACCGCCTTATATCAACATATGATGATGATAATATTGATACAACTTACACACTTTTGACACAAAGTTGACTCAAAATATAATATACAAATTGTAGAGGACACAAAAAATAACAATGAAAAATTGATGCAAAATTAACGTAGAGTTGAGCAAATCACAAAACCTCCTCTTAGTGTCATGTTTTGAATTTTCTAAACTAACCTTTTTCTAAAGAAATGCATTGGGTAAAAATTCCAATGAGGAAAGTAGAGCCCCATATATCAATTGGCATGGATAATTCCATTGTGATGGATCATGATCCCACCTTCATGAGCATATTCTAGCAATATTGGTTTAAACTGCAGGGCACACACTTAACAATGAGTACAAATTATAATATCCAAATATATTGTCAAATAGAGGTGATCAATATGTGCCTAGAAACTTATTTGTGATTTTTTTGTATCAGACCAATTGTTGGCTTGTTGGGGCCTGGACCAGGTTTAGAAGTGATTTAGCCAAACAAATCCCGAAACTACTAGCCCTTTCGGCAACAGTCCGCGGTGCACGGACTGAGGTCTCACCCGAGGTAGTATGGGAGGGTGTTCGATCTAGGTTTTCACACTCTAGGGATGTCTTGATGAAATCAAGGAAGTTCGTGAACTAATCCTACACGCTCGCACTACTCTCCGCATCTGTCTGACCTTCACGTAGCTCTATAAAGAGCGCGAAGAGGCGCAGTCTAGATCCTTTATCCTTACTGTGTTATTATTATAGATCTTAACTTAAATTTGTGGGCCCAATATTCTTATCAATCATTCAACATTCATAACAAGCGCGCTCAATCATAAACTGTAACGAGATGCATAAACATATAAGCGAAGCTTAAACAAATAGATCTACTTGTAGATGCACAATATTTCAGAATCAACTTAGCTTTTATTAAACTTATGTTCCAGTACAATCCCAACTCTGCTCTGCGCACTCAGCTGCAGGGGTCGTGCATATAGTTGCAGACTCTTCCAGGCCTTTGCGCACACAGCTACAGAGCCTCTTCCTACTCCTACAACCCAAGACTCGGACTTACAAACTCAGAGTGAATATTGGATTCAAACACCCATAATACTCCAGAACAAGACTAACCAAAAACTTTCTTCTACACTTAGAGCCTCACTCTATTATACATTCCCATGTTCTACAGACCATGGGTAGGCCAACACATTCTATATTAAATTACAATATTTTAGGGTGGACAACCCTAGACTCTCGCACTTCACACCTGCATTTCGCGGGGTCTTATATTACTTTTGACCCAAATTCGGGCTACAAGCCCCAAAAATCCACTATGGGGGGGATTCGCTACCCAACAGGCCCCCAACACAATCATTGTGACTCGTTCTGAGTCACTCAGCAGGTGCGGAGATCTTTGCTTGGAGTCCATCCGGCAACTTCTGCACTTCGCAGACGTCTACCACACATTCCTCCATTGTCCGCTATACCAATTGTGCGTGACTCTTTGATGCATCGTTGTCAGAGGCACCCTCTTGCCTTTGCGCATATGTATCATGCATCTAGGCCAGCTTCCCCTCGATCGTGGCGGTGACCGTGAACACTTCCTCGAGCCAAGGCTAGATGTGTGCTTTAAGCCCTGCTTCCTTCTGGCATGCGACATCCACCTATTCTTTCAGAGCCTGGGCCTCCCTCATCTTGGCCAACCGCTAAGTAATGGCAAACATCTACGTGGTCCCCCGTACATTGTCATAGGCCTTCTGTAACTCCTGCGCTTATGTCTCTAACTGTTGCAGGATCGGATCCTCCTACAGTGAAGTGAGCGTGAAGAGGGACTAGTCCAACAATCCCGTGCAGTCCTGTACAACATGCTCTATCACTTCCAACCCCAATTGAATGGCACAATGGCACTACTCTCTAACTTCTAGGGGTGTAGAGGGTTGCGCCCTCATTCGCAGCTCTGCAATGTGCAAGTTCAACGCCAACTGAACCTTTGTGGCGTCCTCCTGAGTCTTGCGGATTCCAGCGGCCAGTTGGTGAATCTTTTCCACAGTGGGGAGTGCCGCCGGCACGACCAACTCTGGCATGCTACTACAAGCCTCCTCCACAGCCTGATCTAACCACTGGTTTTGTGCAACCAAGTTGTCGCGCTGCAGGCTGAGCTATTCTAAATTTAATTTCTGCTCACTCAAGACTTGGAGGGTGCAACCCACCCTGGTGCACATCTCAATAGTTACCCCATCTTGCAGCTGGTATAGGGTTTCTCTTGAAAGGGCAGCCAAATTCAACCCAAAAACCCTCATGTCACCTTCGGCTTTTGCTAAGACTGCACCTTTTGGTAACACCAAAGTGTTCGTTGTGTGGGCGCGCAACATCTTCTTAGCTCCAGATGCACCTTTCGCAAGGTGCGGTGTCATCACTCCTGGGGGTCGCACCTATAATGCTTGTAACTGCACTTTGAGCGCCCCCAACATAGTTGTCTGCTCCATCATTAATTCTTCAAGAGCATCCTTCGTGACATTGTGAACTAGTTCGCCACTATCAGGAAGGGCTCCCTTAGAGGTCTTTGTTGTCTTTGTATTCTTCCGTGTGGTTGACTTTTCCTGAATGTGTGGCCTCTTGAGTTTGGTCGATGTTGTTGCGCGTTCCTCTGTCTCAGCTTCCCCCTGTATGTCCTACTCTGTGGACATTTCCTGACCTTCTACAGTCTCTTTGGTCGGTGCGGTTGTGGTTTCTACCATATACGCTGTCACTGCTGCCTCAGCCACCTTTCGTTGCATGGCCGCTTCTTGTTCCTGGTGCTTTCTCTCTACTAGCTTCACAATGCGCAGTTGGTTTCCTTCTTCTGCTGCTATGCTACAATCGTTTCAAGCTCTGCCAAGTCCGGAGCGCGCCACTCCAGTGACCATGCCGCCATTACATCGAATATGGAATCATCCGTTGCAATGAACAGAAGCTTCACCCACGTTTGGGTTGGATCTTTTCACACCTAGATATACAGATTATGCATATCTGCCTTGAATTCTGTTGCGCTTTGCAAACTGTTGTATACTGTCAGGGACAAGCATGGCCTGCGGTTTATCTAAGTTCAGATGCTCCCCTCCATGAACACCCAAAACACCTTGATCTCGCGAACCCTCATCGCGTCTTTTGTTTCCCAGAGCGAGGTGTACCTCGCAACTTCGGGTAGGTCCTCTCAATGGTGGGAAGCTGGTTGTCCTTCGGTAGCTCCCCTGCAACCAGCAAGA
This sequence comes from Pinus taeda, assembly GCA_000404065.3. Lineage (NCBI taxonomy): Eukaryota > Viridiplantae > Streptophyta > Pinopsida > Pinales > Pinaceae > Pinus > Pinus taeda. The sequence goes on along the minus strand of APFE031468155.1, from coordinate 14,469 downwards.
TGGATAAGAGCAACCATGCGTAGTGGAAGGTCTTACCCTACTCTTGAGCCTCTCAAAAATTCATCAAAAATTCATCGCAGAGAAACTGCGCCCAATTGAACTGGACCCCCTTTGCACACTGCTCTGCCAACACAATTACAAATGCTAGCACCTCATCGGCGTGACATTTCCTCATAAGCTTTCTAGCCAGTAGTTGGGTGGCTACGTGCACCCCTTTTTCCTTGATTCTCTCTATTACATACCCTTGCTTCCTCTTCTTCATCTTATATTTGGCCTTCATAGGTTCTGCGAGGGCCAAGTCGGTGCTCTTTCCTGCTATGGTTGCGGGATTGTTTCCTTTGATGGGCAGCCGCGAAATCCGATGAATTAAATCAATCGTGATGGGAATCCGCTCCTCCGGCTAGAGATACCCATCATGTAATAGACACAGTAGCTGTCGAATGACAAACATTGTGACGGGCGCATAGTGGTAGTGGGGTATCCATCGCAAATGGAGTAACCCAGCCTTCTCCACCCTGCATAGCCATTTCTGCTACAATAATTGCTCCATGGCCAACTATGGTAACTTCTCATTGTCCACGAGGTCCCAGTCTTCGAACTTCATATTTGGTACCCATCCAAATGACGGACCTTAAAACCTTAGTTCATCTGGAAGAAGTGAGGTCTGGAGCGCACTCTTCATGGCCTCCAGGTCCTTCATTATCTTAGCTATCCCTTTCCATGGGGGGTGTAAGGGGGTAAATTTATTGCTGAAGGTACTTGGGAAACATTCTCTGCCTCATCATCCTGTGCTTCAATTTGGGCGATCAGGGCTTGCAAATATTCCTCCTCCTCCTTTGGTTCAATGGTGACAGCTTTGCCCTTCTCTGTCATTAACAATTGACTAAATCATGGGTTCCGTGGTGATACCTGGACTGGCCCCATTTTCTTCTTGTCTTTCCATGGTCATGGCGTGTGTGGGGACTTTGAAACCTCTAATGCAGCTACTGCCTCTCCAGGCACCTCCTGGGTCACCTGGGGCTCTGGGGTAACTTCCACGAATCGCACTCTGGTTCTTGCAACCATCATTGTTTCGACACTGGATTCGCTTGGTCGCGTACCCATGGATGGCAAGGCAGCTTGGTGCTCAATGCTCTATACTGGCTCAAATCTCAAACAACCAAGTGTTGCCTCGAGGCTACCCCAAGGGATTTTATAGTAACATTTGAATTTCAAGTCGACCATTCCCTCCACTTCTGAGTTATTAATACCTTATTGGCAGTGGATCGTCCTGAATATAGCTCTTAATTCATGTCTTAATGGCCCGCTGCCTGCTCCTTTCTACCTTAAATTAGACCTCTTGTCATGAACAATGACATCAACGGTCACCTCCCAACGTACCCCCGCAACACCGTAGCCCCTTGCGCGTGACCGCGACCCTGGTGACATACTGGCTCTGCACGGAACCTACTTCCCGCATAGCTCTCCTGTAGACTCGTTTATAGTCCCACGCCTTCTTTCAACTGCTTGGAGCGCTGAGACTATCCTTCCTACAGATAGTCAAGTGGTCGCACCCTTGATTCGAGGCTTCTTTTTTCTTGCTAGCCCAAGCCGTGGGCACCCTTCAAATACCCTTGTGTCCGGTAATGTGTAGCGTTCTTCTTTTTATGGTACACTACCCTGTTTAGTAAGGTGTGCTCGCAACCATGGTAGCAGGGTCGTAACTCCTTATAATGCAGTAGTAGGGCTGGCTAGACTTGGTCCCATCATGCTTAGTTTCTCATGGTCCACTTGCGTGACTTCGTTTTACAGTTCATTGATTTCTTCGTCCAATGTCATGCTTTTCTTCCTCAGTCGTGCCCAATCTTCATTGAGTTCGCGAAGTTTCAAGATCCCTCGCCGAATGGCTTCCTATAGCTACCTATTTCCTTTTCCCATGTCCTCATGTCTTGTCCCAACCGCGATCTAGGGATTCTTCTCTGTTCTCCTGGTTTCATCTCTTCTTTTAAGTGTTTGGGTCATTTTCGCACTCCGGTTTTTGCTTATGGTCCTATAGGCCCATCGACTCGCTAGTACACACAGTTCCCAGTCAGTTCGTCTCGCCTGGTGAAATCTGGTCATGACTCTACATAGCTTTTTGAGTGCCACGTCACAGACTATTTGTGGGGTGCATTGCCTTCCCTGCTGCCGTGATGGGTTCTGATTTTCGATCCTTACTTTGAGAGGTGTTTACACAGCACATGTCTTAACCCATCGACACAGGTGGGCACGCAAACTGCTTCGTCCTAGATGCCCGGCTTGCGTTCGATGCTGGGGACTTCTAAACCATAAGCGCATCCATCTTCTACATTTGCACCAGTTCCCCATAGTCTTCTGACGTGAATTCCATCATCGTGCGAGTGTCGTGCACAACGCCCATTCCAACGCATCGTACCATTGTATTTCTGGTACTGCAATTTCAAATTTGTCCAAGAATTCATCCACTCCTATTACCCCATCATATGTTGGTTGTTCCCTTGCTTTGGTCGTCACGCACCGTAGTGATCTAATCATCATGTTGCAATTCAGCGTTGTCACTTCATGCAACAGGTTCTGCCAGCGTTCTATCTCTTCATCTGAATCCGAAGTACAAGAACTGTTGCGCTCCCATGAGATTCTCACATCTACAGTCGGTTTCACCCGATCTTGGTCTTGCACCATTATCTGGTAAATGCAATCCAACTCATCGTCGTTGTCATCATCGCGAACAAGTTCATTGTAGCGCGCTCCTTCGGTTGGATCTAGCGGAACTACTACGCGTAAAGACTTTTTCTCAAATATCATCTTCCGCTTCTTCAGGTTGATGACTCAATTCATATCAGTGGCCCGATCTATTCCTAGCAACGCAGGGTAAGGATTGTTGTCATCAACAATCTCTATCACCTCAAAGTCCATTTGCATGCTTGCACCTTCGATATCCACTCTTACCCCTTGCAACCTCCCCATGGGCAAGATCTTTTGTTGGTTCACCACCCATAATTGAATAGGGGACCACTGTAATGCGGGCCTGCCCATGCATTCCCATGTTTTCTTTGATAACACATTCATGTCCGAACCGAGGTCTAGAATTACCTGATCTATTCATATTTACCAATCTGCGTCTTTAATCTCATCTACCTCCCAGTGTGCAGTGTATGCTTTCCTATTTTCCAGACTACGCGTGGTTCCCCTGACCCTGCGCACCTAGTTATCAGTTCTTGTAGTCCCTTAACTGCCTTATTATCACACAGCAGTTTCATGCATGTATCTAAAAAGGTAGTAAGCATAGAAGGATCCATTCCTGGTTCTGATTGATCCTTACTACCCAAAGTAGAGGCCTCCGTGAAGCTCTTCTTAGCTTCCATAAACGTCTCCTTTTCACATTCCAAGTCAAACTTAGGTTCCTTTGTAGGAGCCTTGCGAACCGATGTGTCTTCCTCGCGCTGCTTCCCCTTATCTTCCCCTATGGTCGCACCGCTTCTGAGCACCATTTTCATGTTGGGGTCTTCTTCGCGTGGTTCAGATCTCATCATTTGAATATTCTGCGTCCAATTAGGCTGAAGTACACCTTTCTCGCACATCTGCACGATCAACGTAGGGCAATCTACTGCTTCATGATCGAAATGAGCACAGTATGAAAAAAATAGTCTCGTTGGGTTGGTACAATCGCGGGCGTAGTGCCCTAGCCCTCCATAGTTGTAATAGATTAACTGTCTGTGGCCCCTTCCTGGCCCCATTCCTTCTCGTCCTCGACCTCAGCCCTGAAATCCAACACATGCCATCCTAGCGGTTGGGTCAAGACCTCGCATTTCCATATGCACTCTATAAGTTGGGGTTCGCTCCATCATTAACTCGTAGTTGTCACAAGTACACTGGTCATGGCCCAACGATCTACAAAAATTGCAAAATAGCTGTTGGGGAGTCTGTGTATATTTCTGCAACAAATGACAGTTGTCCGTCGTGTGCTTTCCTCCCATCTGACAGATCGCGCACCATAGCGTCGGTGCTGTACTGGGCCCTACCTGTTCCTCTAGTCTCAATGGCATTGGTCCCCCTCCTTCCAAGTAGTTTGCGAATACTAGACAGTGATCCTTATTGTGGCCCTAACATTTACATTTTATGCACCACACTTCTTCGCGCGCCTATGGCCGAGGTGCCCTATCCTGCTTCAAGCTCTACATTTCCAGGTAGAGATTCTAAAGTTGCGCATGGATCTGTTGAACTCCCAATCCTGAATCCTATATCGGTGTTTCATGCAACCTCATTTCCATTTCCAATGCTTCTACCTGGGTTGAGAGCTTCTACTATGACAACGCCATCCTCAGGTGTGGTGTCAAAGACGCCACAAACCACACACAGTGTTGCACATTCGTTAGTGTCATATTAGCCTCACGGATCATACTCTTGAGTCTCTGATCCAGATCCCAAGGGATCTCACCTGGAAGTATCGCGATCTCTTTAAATCCGATGATTGACTTTGTCTTTGATTTCGGCCAACTAAATTCTTTGTTCAATGCATCCTGGATCTCCGCTATTCCTACATTCAGGTGATCATTCGAGTGCTTGATATACCATGTTAGCGCACGATCCTGCAGCGCACTTACCAATGTGGCCTTCTTAATGTTGTCATTCATGACCCCTTATGCTTCCCACACTGCCTTTACCACAAACTAGAACTGGTCTGGATCCTCATTCCCTACTCCTTTGAATACGGGTAGCTTGATCGTGCTTGCCATGCTGAACCATGGGGGTTTTAGAGGTTGGGTGGGTGAAGATGGAGGTGAAGTAGGTGAAGCTGAGTGACAGTGTAAGTGAAGGTGATAATTGCAGAATGCGTTGCCTTATCAAACTGACCACACTTCTTGGAGAAACCCAAGCACGCTCTTCCTCGCTCTCTCACGAAGGTGAACTTAAGGGATTCTTTCCTAATCCTTCGATACCTTTGTAGATATTTCCGCTTCACATTGTTCCAATCATTAATGTATTCACATAACCTGCTTTTCACATAACAGCATCTTAATCCAGGTATTCATGGATTTAATGTACCTACCTTGCCGTCCCTTGACAAAACGTCATTCTACTTCACTATAGTTCACGATTGTGTCTATCGCGAACTCAGTGATAAATCCCCCTATTATCCGGTCGAGCCAATGGTCGACAAGCTGCGTGATCTTATCTTCTGATGCCTCTAGCCTGCGCACTAACTCCAGAGTCCACACTATCGGTTGATCGAGCTTATACCTTCCCTAGCTGTTGGCTAACCTCACGATCCAATCATACAGCTCTGAAGAGAAGGAAGTGAAGATCTCATGGATTTCCATATATACGTAGTGATCCAGCCACCTCTTCTCGGATATCTACGAAGTTTTGTTTTCCTGTGTCACGAACTTGTGAAGATTCTGATCCAACCAATCTTCAATTTCCTTCTTCATAGGATTCCAGTGTTCTGACAACAGACATCCCTTAGGCATATCCCAGTCTCGGTAATGGAACCATTTGTTGGCTTGTTGGGGCCTGACCCAAGTTCAGAAGTGATTTAGTCAAACAAATCCCAAAACTTCCAGCCCTTTCGGCAACAATCCACGGTGCGCGGATTGAGGTCTCACCCGAGGTTGTATGGGAGGGTGCTGGAACTAGGTTTCTGCACCCTAGAGATGTCTTGATGAAGTCAAGGTAGTTTGCGAACCAATCCTGCGTGCTCTCACTACTCCACGCAGCTGTCTGACCTTCGCGTAGCTCTGTAAAGAGCGTGAAGAGGTGCGGTCTAGATCCTTTATCCTTACTGCGTTATTATTATAGATCTTAACTTAATTTTGTGAGCCCAATATTCTTATCAATCATTCAACATTCATAACAAGTGCATGCAATCATAAACTGTAAGGAGATGCATAAACATATAACTGAAGCTTAAACATACAGATCTACTTGTAGATGCACAATATTTCATAATCAACTTAGCTTTTATTAAACTTATGTTCCGGTACAATCCCAACTCCGCCCTGAGCACTCAGCTGCAGGGGTCCGCGCACACAGTTGCGGACTCTACCAAGCCTCTGTGCACACAGCTGCATAGCCTCTTCCTACTCCTACAACCTAAGACTCGAACTTACAGACTCAAAGCGAATATTGCATTCATACACCCATAATACTCAAAATCAAGACTAACCAAAAACTTGCTTCTACACTTAGAGCCTCGCTCTATTTATACATTCCGATGGTTTGCAGACCATGGGTAGGCTGACACATTCTATATTAGATTACAATATTTTAGGGCGGACAACCATAGACTCTTGCGCTCTGCGCCTACATTTCACGGGGTCTTATATTAATTTTGACCAAAATTCAGGCTACAAGCCCTAAAAATCCGCTATGGGGGGGGTCCGCTGCCCAACACCAATGGGTTCAATAGCTACCACCTACCAAATGTTGATGGTACAATAACACCTATCATCATGCTAACGTAATATCACCATACGAAGCTATCTATGGACAAAACCTTCCTTAGTCACTTCACTCTAATTACCATGTAGATCAAAGGATCATGTAGTGGATCACATACTTAACATGAGCGAAACAACTCTGAATACACTTAAGGACTATTTGGTGTTAACTAAAAATAGAATGAAGCAACAAAGGGATCATCATCAATTTGAGTACTCTTTTGAAGAAAGATGTTAGGTGTTACTTCATCTCTAACCATATAAGCAAACATCTCTCAAATACAAGGACCAATAGAAGTTAGTGCCAAATTTCTATGGGCCCTATTAGATCCTCTAACGAATTGAACAAGTTGCGTATAGATTGGTTGTTTTGACCCACTCAAAGCCTTCCACCCAGTGTTTCATATATCATGTTTTATGAAGGTAGTGAGGCCACATTTTCAAGCTCCATTTGTTTACATTCAAAGGTAATAGTAGCCACAAGAGAGGATTAACTACTCCATCACAGTATTTGTGAAATATTAATACAATTAAAGGAGTTTCATATTGAAAAACCTTGGAACTAACAATAATTTTACTTCAATTTCCACAAGTCCTCCACCCTTGAGTACACTATTGCTTTTACAGGGGGAGGATATGTTAGTTCTCTACTCTACTCTCCCTACCTTGGAGCACTTAATAATTAGTCAATTGATATATGATGCCATCTTCTTTGAATAAGACCCATTACATAATTAGTGTGTGACCATTCAACATAAAAGACATTTGATAAATAAGACACATTAAGCTGTTCATATTCATCAATGATGAGACAAGTGGTCCAAATTTTGTTTCTAAGGAGCTATTTATAAAGGTAAAAGGCTATGTAATAATTTTTCCAACATTTCATTTTATTGGACCTCTCCTTAATTGGAGATTTCATCCTCAAAAAATGTTGGTAACCATTGGCAACTTTTTCTAGATTATCAACCAAATATCTATAATTTTAGGTTAAATATTTTTTTTCCTTCTATTTTTAATTTTTGTTTAAGCATTATTTTTATATTTTTTTTCATAGTTACAACCTTGTATTAATCCAACATTAAAAACACATTATAATATTATATCTATATAATAATATATATATACTATTATATATATATATATATATATAACACAAAAGAAAAATCTATTGTGTTATTTAATAATTAATTTAAAGTAAATTTATAAATTAACAATTTTAGAATTATATGTTAAAGTACTTTGTCTCTAATGATTTGGTAAATCATTCTTTTCTCTAACTATATGGGTTAAAGTCTCTCGAAACATGTTATAACTAATTCATTTAAAGTGTTTATAAAATAATTGTATCTGGTGTCATGATAACATTCAATCTTTTGAAATTGTTAATTCTAAACAAAATTCATTTCTTTTTATTATATAATTATATATATATATATATATATATATATATATATATATATATTAGTTAGGTTATATCAATATATGTTATATATGTTATTCGAATTGTGTTATTGGAAAGAAAATTTCCTTGGACACTACTCTCACAGAGGAGTGGATGGAGTGATAAGGATGGAGTGATAAGGATAAATTGGACATTGTCAAGTGATATATATAAATTTATTAAGATATTGTTCTAGTTAGAAGGTTGTTGTATTTTATATGTTGACCACTTTTAAAACTCTCCCACTTAAGACTTGAAAGAAAGACAAAAATAAATATATATAAGGGAGTTAGGTTATATATGTTATATATGTTATTCGAATTGTGTTATTGGAAAGAAAATTTCCTTGGAAACTACTCTCATACTGGAGTGGATGGAGTGATAAGGATAAATTGGACATTGTCACCATCTATGGAGTGATATATATAAATTTATTAACATATTGTCATAGTTAGAAGGTTATTTTATTTTGTTGACTTTTAAAACTCTCCCACTTAAGACTTGAAAGAAAGACAAAAATAAATATATATAGGGGAGTTAGGTTATATCCTATATATGTTATATATGTTATTCGAATTGTGTTATTGGAAAGAAAATTTCCTTGGACACTACTCCCATAGTGGAGTGGATGGAGTGATAAGGGTAAATTGGACATTGTCACCATCCATGGAGTGATATATATAAATTTATTAAGATATTGGCATAGTTAGAAGGTTATTGTATTTTATATGTTGACCACTTTTAAAACTCTCTTACTTAAGACTTGAAAGAAAGAAAAAAATAAATATATATAGGGGAGTTAGGTTATATCCCATATATGTTATATATGTTATTCGAATTGTGTTATTGGAAAGAAAATTTCCTTGAACACTACTCTCATAATGGAGTGGATGGAGTGATAAAGATAAATTAGACATTGTCACCATCCATGGAGTGATAAATATAAATTTATTAAGATATTGTCATAGTTAGAAGATTAGTGTATTTTATATGTGACCACTTTTAAAACTCTCCCACTTAAGACTCGAAAGACAGACAAAAATAAATCCATTAGAAAAAGAAAACGTAGAAACCAAGTGTGGGATGAGGTATGCAATAATATGCTCATCTATGGGCTGGCCTTTTTCTTTTAAAGCACATTATGTTTAAAACTATGCATTTACATATTTTAGTGTTTATTGACTTGCATTTTATTAATTTGAGTTGTTCTTATCAGTTGTTCTCCAACAATGTTCTTTACCAGACCTAATATTTTATAATTTTTATTGACTTGTATTTTATTAATGGAAGGAATTGTTCTTATCTAATTGCTCTATTATTTTATAATTTTTATTGACTTGTATTTTATTAATTTGAGGAATTGTTCTTATCTAATTGTTCTATAATAATTGTTAGTTCCACATGTTACAAAATTCATCCCAGGATTGGTCTTCAAACATGTCTCCTTGGCATAGTGTTGCCCATCTTCCTTCCATAACATATAACATATAAATGAATATTGGGATTTGGACCTTCGATTGGCCCGAGAACTATCCAAGAATGCGACGCTGTAAAGCATATTATTGTGGCTAGATGAGACAAAATCATATAAACCATGTGCATTCTTCCACCGGTCTTACTAAAGCTCAAAATGTATATATTCAATGTATATATTCTATTGGCATAGTCATTATTAAAATCAATCCTGTTATACGAGGAGGACCCACCATGTGTTGCTGTGTTGTTTTATTTTATAGATAATGAAAATTTCGAGGGGAGTATTAATGTTGGATGGCGATTCCCTTTCTCCTCAAAGTGCAACTTCATATGATCTATGGTCTATCCATTTCATTAATGCATCCTTTGCATATATATAAATAATGTTTTACCTGTAATTTTATTTATTACCTATCATTAACGATCATTAAAAAAAAACATTTTAGATGGGTTGAAAAAAACAATGTTTAAATGAAAATGTAAATAGACTAAGAAAACATTTTATTATTTATATATAATTTTGAAGTGTCATATATTGAGGTGGAGGAATTGTATGGACAGTTAAAAGTGGTTGGGATCTATAAAAAAAAAAAAAAAAAAAAAAATCACTGTAATAGTGTTTGAATAATGTTTTTGATGGTGGAAATAGATTCAGCACTATCAAGAACCTCTGGGGCACCCAAAATCTTGAAGTTTGACAGCGGTACCCTGGATTTACAAAAATCTCTACCAGATTTTATCCAAATCTTACCGGAGTTTCCATGATTTTCAGGGCAAATTTGCAAGCTGGTTAGATTACAGCTAGTTTTTCTACATTCAATTTATATTTAGGAAATATATTAATTAAAAATTTACTCAAAGAATAAATAGACGTTAATATTCTTTTTTTGTATATGCATATGCTTCAATAGATCAACACTTTGTTATTTGAATGTGTCCAATAAAGATTACCTAGAGAGGAATTTCATTGCTAAATATATTTGGAACAATATCAAATATTGACTTTTATTCACATGATATAAACTATCTAAATGGGAAGCCAAAGAATTGATTAGCATACTTAAAACCAAGCAATCACATTATTATTCATCAACCATGGAGAATTTAAATACCATAAAATAATAGAGAATTTTTTACCTTGGCAATCCAAATGAGAAAATCAACATTCAATGGGATTTGAATTTTGTTTAGAGGATTATTATAAGGGTGAGCTATGCACTCTAACATGAGATTTGAATGCATTCATACTCAATAGCAATGTTTTGCAAATGGATTTTCTTCATGGGAAATATTTTCCTCATGCATGGACAAGCTCAATGGCTTCTTCATCCATTGATATTTGATAAAGTTATCTCTTCTAGCTTTTTTTGGTTACCATCCTTATTCTTCCCAAGCTTCAGTTCCCCCTCTAGTTGCTTCCCATTAAGCACGCATTCCCTTTAATAGAAATACTCCAAAATGCCAACCATCAAGGTGATTCATTTCATCTTCTTGAGGCCTTTTGATCTTTTGTCTTCAAGTTGATTGCTAATTGCAAATTTTTCCTCATTTTAATTGTCTTCTTGTTTCTTAATATTTCATGGATTTGAGGCACAATGTAATGGATTATGCTCCTTCTTGCGTGTTCTTACTAACCTTTTGCAATTCTTTGGACATATTGTAGCAGTTTTAAAACTTCCTGCATAACCATGGGCGAGTTGTTGCTAGTTCTTTACGTCTTTAGACTTTGATATGGTCCTCTGATGTTAGTATTGCTTCATCTCTACTTGCTCTTAATGCCATAACTTTGTGGACACAATTATCCAAATGATAACAAACTTTGATTCTTCTTCTCTCATCTTCGAAATCATCATGTATTTACACGTGTCAACTTGTTTGCTTGGTCTCCCAAATGCTAGTGCAGTTTTGGGTGGCAAAAACTCCATTTTTTTGCCCTCTTTTAGGCCTCTACAAGTAGGTTGGAATCGTTTGATGTTGACTCCTTCTCTCCTCAAAGTGTTACTCCTTATTCAACGTCACAAATTCAATCACTATAATACCATATGATCAATAAACAATAGGGTTGTGGTTTGTGCATCTCATCAACATGAATCCTTTGTTGAAATAAACAACATTCTATATTTTGGGTGCAATATTGAGTGAAAATTTCTCTATTTCCAATCATCAACAATTATATAAAAATGACTTTACTTCTGTTGGGTCCCTATAATACTAGTGATTACCCCATTACTATTGTAGTTGTATCCCTTATTAATATTGTTGTGCCCCTATTGTCCCCATATTGTTATTACTGTGCCTCATAGAATCCCTCTATTGTTATTTTTGGCTTTATATTATTATTGTTAGGTTGGCTAGGTTATATTGTGACTCCTTAGACTCCTATATATAGAAAGGAGGTTTTGTCATTTGAATCATCCAAGAATTGTTCATTTATGTAATGTAAAGGAGGTTGCCCCTTCGAAGACACGGAATTCTAAGGCAATGATCTATCTTTTCTATCTTTTTCTTGAGCTAGTTTCATAACATTTGGTATCAGAGCTTTGCATTCTAGGGTTTTGCTGCTCCAAACAGGTCATCGTGGCATTTTCGCTATAAATTGTTGTCTGCGACGTTTCAGAAGCTAAAAACAAAACCCATTTGAGAAGAAATCATACTGAATCTTGGGTCCGAATTTCAAAGCTTTTCGCACTATATTTGAGGAGATATGATCTGAGGAAGTTGGTCTTTTTGCAAACTCCTGAATTACATTCCAGACAGGCAACCTAGGGAAAATCGTCATAACTTTCTCTCTGAGCATCGGATTGAAATTTCGTAAGAAGGTCACTATGGGAGATTTCACATAACTCTTCCTTGGAGAATCCAATTTGGATCACACTCGTGGCATTGGAAATAGGACATAGAGGGCTACTGTAGTTCGCAATTTTAGAACTGGATGATTCGAAAGTACAAAGATACATCAGTGGCAATATCGAGCTCCTACAAAGTGAAAAAAGGTGTGTAGATTTTTTTAATTTTTGCTTAAGCTTGGTTTTAAAATTTATTTTGAAGGAATTCAAAGGGCATAGTAGAAAAATATTATCAGTAACTGATGCACTGAGGAAAGAAAATGCAAACACCTAGTAAGCAACCTGAAAGCTCTAGCATGACTCATGAAGAAAAGGAAGAAATGCTACATGATACATCAAAATTACAAGACCAAGAGCAAGAAATGTCACTCTCACAAAAGCTAGTAGAAGCTAAGATAAAGGGCGTGGAAACTAAGATGGACGATTTGAAGATAGATTTGAAGACAGACTTGAAGAGAGACATGGTAGAGTTGAAGACAAATTTTACAAATTTTCTACAAGAAATACTTACTAATGGTGAAAAGGTAGTAAAGGAAACTCATGATGCGAACAAAAGATAATCATGATATCGTAGACTCTAGTGTGGGATCGAAGACCCACCATATTCCAAAAATCGATATGAGGAAGTTTGATGGCAAGGATCCCACAACATGGATATTACAGATGGATCAATTTTTCAATCTCAATAATGTGCAAAACACACAAAAGGTGCGTATTGCAACTTTATATTTGGAAACAAATCAGTTTGTATGGTATCAATGGCTTTGCTCTCGTAAACAAATTATCACTTGGGCAATTTTTACGAAAGAATTGATAGTACATTATGAGGATACAAAAAACAACACTTTTTTTAGCCAATTGATAAGTCTCAAACAAAAGGGTTCAATAATGGAGCACATTGAGGAGTTCCAAAAATTGAACATAAGGGTAAAAAATATTCCAAAGGAGAATAGGATTGATGTGTTCATAGGGACTTTAAAGGATAATATCCAACATGATGTTTGCCTTTGGGAACCTTATTCATTAGAGAAGGCATTTAAGTTAGCAAGAAAAATGGAAAGCAAAATTATGGTAACCAGGAAGCATACCACTCACAACTATAAAGATGGAAGTGTTGTTACCCCTAGCCTTCCACAACCTATAAGGTTGACACCACAACAATTGGAAGACAAAAGAGCAAAATGGCTTTGTTACAGTTGTGATAGAAAATACACTAAAGGTCATAAGTGTGCTGAGAAGAAATTATTCTACATAGATTGTGTAGAGGAAGAAGAAAAGGAGCAAGAAAGGTCAAAGGAAGAGGATATACTCCAGGAACAAATCCTAGATAAAGAAGAAATGAATCCGACCATATCTTGTAATGCATTGGCTAGAATTACCACTCCTCAAACCATCAAGATAGAAGGACAAATCAAGAAGAAAAAGGCAATAGTGTTGATTGATTCGGGAAGTACCCACAATTTTATTCATTGTAAGGTAGCAGAAGAATTGAATTGCTTCCTATATCCAGCACTAGAGTGTCAAGTGATGATTGCAAATGGAGGAACGATAAATTGCTTTGGAAAGTTCCATAATATCAAGCTATCCATGGGAGAATATGTATTAACTAGCCCAATGCTTTCCATTCCAATGGGAGGTGCTGATGTTGTACTAGGAGTCTAATGGCTACAATCCTTGGGTACAATAGCTTTTAATTTTCAAGAAGTTTTCATGAAATTTTATGCCGAAGGAAAGGAAGTTGAATTAAGGGGTATTGCAGGGAAACTGGGAAAGATAATCAACTCTAATCGTATGACAAAGCTTCTAAAAAAGGAACAAAGAGGTGTAATTGCTCAATTATGTTTGCTAGATGTTTCCACATCGGAATCATCTATTTCTCCAGATCCCCAAAAAGTTTTGGACAATCATTCCAAGGTATTTGAGACTCCCAAAGGTTTCCCGCCTATTCGTGATCATGATCATGCTATTCATCTTATTCCAGGAAGTGTTCCTCCAAACATAAGACCATACAGATATCCTTATGCCCAAAAGAGTGAAATTGAACATATGGTTGCAGAAATGCTAGAGTCTGGTATAATTCAACCTAGTCAAAGTTCTTTCTCTTCTCGAGTAGTATTGGTGCACAAGAAGGATGGATCATGGCACATGTGTCCGGATTATAGGGAGCTCAACAAGCTCATTATTAAAGATAAGTTTCCCATTCTTGTCATTGATGAATTACTAGATGAATTGCATGGATCAATTTACTTCACCAAGTTGGATCTTC
>APFE031468154.1:1704-35322 GCA_000404065.3 Pinus taeda | reverse complement strand
AAACAGCTTAATCTTGGCAGATTTTTAGATAGGTAGAGAATCAAAGGAGCCCAACTGCTTAATCTGGGCCCTTGGAAGAAATAAGTGTAGATGTAGAATAGGAAGACATCAAAAAGAAAAAGTTGAAAAGTTGGGTCTGCAAGTCCAAGTGCACCCAAACCAAAAAGAAGAAAAAATGTTAGGTAAGTAGGTTGGGTAGGTAATTTTGAGGTTGCAGAAGGTTGATTGGTGATTAATTCCACATTTTCAAGTGTTACATTCATACACATCACAGTCAGCAGACAGCTCCCATTTCAAGGACTTCAAGCGAGGCATGACTAACTCCCTCTTCTTCCTCTTCCCTAAAATCACTTACTAACCTCCCCTAAAGAGGTCAAGATCTGCTTTATACCTCTTAGTTTCATCATTTTCCATGTCATTAGCCTTGGTAAAGATTTGCTTTACTCAAGAAGGCTCCACACTTTTTCTACAAAGTTCTATCTCCCCTTCACAACCTAAGATCTCTGAAACTTAGTGCTTTCTGGTCACTTTCATATTAACTACTGACATTATTATTTAGCTCCCTATATATTTCCCTTCCCCCTATTTAAAAACCATGTTAATAGCTCCCCTATGTAAATATCCTCTCCCCCTGGTTGAAATATAACCATAAACATCCCTTGGGAATTACTAGGTCATCTGGACCTTGGTAAGAGCCCCCATCTCTACATAAATTTCCCCTTCCCTAGTGTTTGGACCCCTTCCAAAACACAAAGAAGCCCTCTCCAAAGGCAAACCCCCCCCGCGCATTTTTCTTTGGAAATTATTAGGTTTTAATTAATGTATAAACCAAGCGCCGAAACCCATTAACCCATTTCCCAAAGTCTAAACCCACCCACGCCGCGAAAAATTAAAAAACTAATGCATGCGCTGTTTCACTAAACCTCGTGCACCTTCTCCACCCGTCCACTGTCCGATTGCCTCTCCCAGATCCGACGGCTGATATCCATATTGGGCGCCCTTTTGTGTGGGCACGTTAGCACCCGATGTTCGACGGTTTTACCGTCGTACACTGGGACAGCTGGCGCGTTCCCATTGCATTGGGCCGCCCCTGACAGAAACCGCTTCCGTATCAAAAGTGGTCTGATGCCCTGCCAAAATTGCGTTCCCCCCATGTAACAGGAGCGCCGCGTCATCCCGCCACGTTGGCTCCACCTCACCCCCTCCTGCCTGCGCCTGGCCCACGTCACCTGCCACCGTGTCCTGCCATGTCATCACCCCACCGTACTGCCACATCACCCTGCTGATGTCACGTCCGTACCAGAGGACCCCACTACTAACGTCATGCTGACGTCATCCGCCGTACAACTGATGTCATGCTGATGTCAGCAGCCAAAAACGGAAAAACGCGCAAGCGCGAAAGTCAAGCTTCGGAGCTCCGGAATGAAAAACAGAGGCAGTTTTCGATGCGCGATTAGGGCGAAGCGCTAATCGTGCATCGCTACGGGAAATGAGCCATATTGTGGAATATTTAGGGAATCTTTTGATTCCTCGGCTCTTTTTGCACCGAAAAGGCCCGAAAAAGCCCGATTTTGCCAATTTAAGCGTATTTGAAGACAGAGAGAGACCAGGATCAGAGATTAAAGAGTATCAGATCAAATATGCAGCTAAAAAGCATGTCAAAGAGTATCAGAGTAGCGGCGAAGCGTATCAGAGGAGGTTTTCTCAGGGCTCGAGGCAAATCCAGCGTTAAAAGGAAAGCCCTGAAAGTCAAGAAACAGTGGAGGACGCATTGAAAGCTCATTAGCACAAATGACTGCACATTAAACTCACAGGAGATCAGTGGACCAAAACTCAATGCACAGTTATGACAGAACCACTGCACCAAGTCACAGAGGACATCATATTAACTTAATTTTTGATCCAGCTGCCACTGGCACAACTCAAAAATACTTGATTACATTTAATTCCAGCATAAGTTAGGTTTAGAAAGCCTTTTTCCTGCAGACCTATTTAGGTCGGTTGTAATAAATGAATTTAGATATTTTGCTTATATATAGCACCCTGAAGAATGGAGTTGGTTGGTTGGTTGCTTGTTTGTTCTTCGTTAGTTCGATATTTTTGAGTAGAGACTCGCACTGTAAATGTGGTACTTTCTATAATCAAAGACTGCTGAAAGGATGGATTCTGAAACTGTCCGCTGTGTTTAACTGGTCAAGAAGTGACTATGGAATTCCTGTGCTTCGACATGGTTCAATAAGTGTTTCTTTAACTCTGTTTATTTTTTATGTTTATGTTATCATCAATTCACCATCTAAATTGCAGAAAAGAAGAATAGTTTAGGATTTGCTTGGCTACACCCTAGGCTCAATTTCTGCAATTTCTCTATGTTTTCATTAGGAATAGTTATGAACATGCATACTTAAATGGTCTTGTTTATGCTACTTCTTTCACATATGAATGTTTGTTTAGGAATTCTTAAATGCTCCTAGATAACCATTCATTCACTTCTCCTCCCTGTCAGTTGGTGAAAGATTCTTGATTGCCCTTCATCACTGATTATCATTCCATCTCTTCAGCAAGCTGGTAATTGTCTCATGTGTAGCTATCCCGCTACATAATCCTCTTGTGACCAAGAAAACGCAGCAGCAAGCCTTAATCCATGACTCCATGCCCAATGGTTTGAAACTTATCACAATTTCCCTTGCTTCTCTGCTTGGAATTATCTGCCTCACAATCATCTTCCATCCAAACAAAAAATCAAAACCCTTGAACTCAAAAACTAGCCTAAAATCAGCCTCAACAAAGCTAAATCATTAAGAGAGAGCCCTCTCTGATTGCAGGTGAGCTAGAACCTGCAATCCAAAGATTGGTTTGTGGTTACCTCGGCCGTATCCCTTCAGGAGCTTAGGGACAACCTGAGTGATAACACTAGGATAGTTGAACTAATTCAATTATTTTAGTGCATATACTATTGAAGATGTGTTGTATTGGTTTCCATCACTGTCTTTCTCATGTGGACTACTCTATCATACATTAGACATATTCATCTTGCATACTTGTTATAACGACCATCACATCCATGTGGACTACTCCACTAGGTGTTGTACATGTTATTCATTTACTTTGGTGTTTGTGATTGCCACATCCATGTGGACTACTCTGTTGGAAGCTGCACAGATCCTTGTTGTGTTGCATGTGTCTCTTTCTGAGTTGGGACTACTCCTTGTCAACTAGAGACTCACTTTCACCGGCTCCCCTTATAGTGAAGGAACTCAGAGACAAGTTACATTACACACTCACTAGGCACACATACCTTGCTTTTTGAAGACTAAGTATATCACTCTCATGTGCTAAACAACAAGAGATAATGCATATCTTTAAGATAATGGCATTCGGTCCATTGTACCAGATGGGACTCCTACACCAAATAGTGTGAGTTCTAGTTGGCACTTCATACCGGGGAGATCTCCTGAATGTTGGAGGATCCAACACCGTCAATAGTTTGGTCATCAAGTCATAAAGTCTATTGAAGTCAATGTTAAGGATTGAATACCCATTTGGGCATGTAATTCATTGTAAAAGAAAATTTGTTAACCCTACAAGACTATGTCATAAGCTCACCCTGAAGTTGGCCTATAGATGATTATGGAAAGGCATGTCAGCCTTGTCACAAGTAAAAGTCGACTTATTTTGATGGAAAAACCACTATATATAGGGAAACTCGACCTCACTTAGGGAACAACTTGATCAAGGATCTGAAAAAGAAAATAAGGTGCGAGAAACCTAGGAGAAGGAGCCTCACATCAAGCAAGGAGAAGGAAGTCAAGGAGCTGAAGTGTATTGATTTGAATTGGGAAAAATATCCTTCACACATGTGAAAAAATAAGTGTCACATACTACAAGAAGCCTAAGTCATCACAATCATATTAGAAGACTGAATTAAGAAGAAAAGCAAGTCAATAACACAAGCCTAATTGCAGAAAGGGAAGGTTACATCCTAGCGAAGAGAATAAAGGTGTTAATATCTATCTCATGCTGGAAATAGGGTTTGAAGAAGGGCTGAGAGGTTCAGATCTGAACCAAGGGACCGAAATATAAAGGATAGCTA
This sequence comes from Pinus taeda, assembly GCA_000404065.3. Lineage (NCBI taxonomy): Eukaryota > Viridiplantae > Streptophyta > Pinopsida > Pinales > Pinaceae > Pinus > Pinus taeda. The sequence continues at coordinate 31,232 of APFE031468154.1, read as the reverse complement.
AGATAGTGGGAGAAGGAGGAACTTTTACCATCGTTGAATTAAGGAAGAAGGAGTATAACTTAGAAGGCTTGTGACTTGTGTTGGGTGTGGTTTTTCACCCATTTTCTACACCTTCTTTCCCTTGTTTTGACCTTTATGTCCTTCAAACCTATGCTCTTATATGACCAAATTCCCTATTTTCTCACCTTTTTAATCCATTTTACTGTCATGTTACTTTGATTTATTTTACTGAATAAATACAAGGATTTATTTATTTTTGTGGATAACTGGACGAGCATTGAAGGAGCATGTTGGGAAGTTTATCATTTTCAGGTGTTGGCTCGTGGAAGCAGACAGGCAGCAGGAGTTAACTATAGGAAAGGGTGGAACATTTTGCTGTTACACCCTGAGTGTTGTTACATATCGCTATTGCATACTAGGTGCTATTATAGATCACTGCTATTATAGGTGGTTGATGTTACAGATTGCTGCTACACATCGGTGCTGTTATAGGTTGCTGTTACAAATGGGTGCCGTTACACCTTGCGTGGATCCGCCATTACACTAACAGTGCTGTCATCAGTTATGCCGCGTCATCCCAAACCATCATTTGCTCAATACTGTTGCATTAAAGCTGGAAATGTGGGTACTATTCTACATAACAGCTGTCGGGAGTAGGATTGTTTATTTTTGAGGCAACAAGACTCAAGAATTGTAGCTAATGTATATTTATTTAGCAGTAGTTGCAACTTCTTTATTTTTGGATCATCATGAGAATCAGAGATTCTCATGACTGATCTATTTCTAATTTTTGGGATGTAATAGTTATAAAAGACTTGGCTTTTTATGTATCAAGGGATATAGAGGAGTACCATTACTCTATTTTTGTAATTTCTAAACTTATTTTAATTTCAATTGGCACGGTGATGCTGTTATTGCTTTCCAATTGGTTCTTTAATCACTTTTTGTGTTCTTCTTGCACCCTACTGAGGAGGAAGGGCCCTCCTCTTTGGTAGGATTGCAGTGATTAGGTAGTGTACATTTCTGTTCAGTTTATTGATTTATGGTTTCTTGCTGTTGCTGTAAAAATCATGGATTGCATTCGCTGCTATTTCTATTTATCTTATGTTGTTACACAAAGTTAAACAAAAAAGAAATAGTAACCAGCTGGAATAGATGTTAGTTCTGGTGTGGCAGCCCTTACTTAAATAGCTGCGAGTTGTGATTTAATTATGTGGAGTGTCTTTTTATATCTGCATGCATGATTGATTTAGCAATCTATATCAGTGACATCTTTTACAGTTTTTCTGCACTTTCTTATGCTTGGTTGGAGTGTATCGACATAGATAGTGTGAACTCCATTGAAACAACAAGACCTACCCTGGGTTAACGATTAATGTTGAATTCTAAGTCCATTAAAGTTGATAAAACAACACTACATTTTGGCGTCTGGGGATGGAAAGTTGACGATACAGTCAACCAAGTTGTTTGTTTAATATAGAGTGATCCTAGTCCACAATTGCTCGGTGGTAAGATGAGAGGTAAGAACCTGCGCATCGCTCTAACATACCTAGGCAGGCTCACCGCTGTCAAAGGCTGAGATACTTAGAGTTTGATTTGATACACATAGGGTCCATTTGTGCACTTTTTAGGACTTATAGAGATACTGAAATCACCCCCACTCTAATAAGTCACAAGAACGACAGGTCGTAAAAAGGAAACGGAGGGTGAAGATTTGGGAAGGAAGACATTTATCCAGGAATTAATCTCCAAGGCAGAAAAATAACAGTCCAGCTCTTAAAGAAATGCAAGGAAGATTGGGCCACATAAAGCTGTTACTCCCACAGTGAAAGCAGAAGCCTCCAATCCCTCTATCTTAGGACCATACCATTCTAAAGCCAACACTCATACCTTCAAGATCAAGGATTTAATTCATAAGTAGAAAGGGGAAGTTAGTAGCCAAAATTTGAGGACCGAGGGCCAAGGGGAAACCGATGGGGAACATCAGACACCTGAGATGGAGAAACACTTAGAGACTTATCTATATCCGGATACAGGTAGTGCTGTGAAACAACCAACCCCAGGAGTATCTAAGGCATTAATTGCGTCTGCAAGGCCGTCACAAACGCAGCTGGAAGAACGTTTGCTATAGAAAGGGTTAGAAGAATTAATCATGGGGGACCACAATGATAACAATGCTAAAACAAACACCACTACCACCAGCTTTGAATTCCCAATTGGGAATCTTAAGGGTGAAGCTCTTATGAAGAATATTCCTCTATCATCCTTACCATCCTTTCAGGGGATGACTGTGCAAGATCTAGATACATTTCTATTTGAGTTTGATGTCTTGGGTAGAAGTTATGATTATACAACATATGCTTAGAAGTTAAAGCTATTCCCTGCTACCTTAAAAGGAGCAGCCTTGAGATGGTTCATGGGATTAGGTCCCGCTTCCATTTCAACATGGAATGCTATGAAGGAGACGTTCTTGTCAAAGTACCAAGACTATTATAGGACTAGGGACTTAAGGGAAGAGATATTTATAATGACACAGAAGGAGGAAGAAAGCCTGGAATACTATGTGGAATGGTTCAACTACAATTTGCAGAGGTCTAAACACAATGATTTAGACCCAGAAATCTTGAAGACTATATTCATCAGAGGAATGAGGGATGACTGCCTTGACACCATGAACCTATTAGGCAAGGGGGATATATCAGAAGAGCCATTTGCAGAAATTATAAAGCTTTGCCTATGGTGCTCTCAAGGATCATCTAGAGGTAGAAGTAAAATTAATGATGCCTCTGTTGGCATAAAAAAATATGCAGGCAGAAGAGTAACAAGAGTGGAGATCAGAAATTTGTTCGAAAATTTCAAGACCGATATCCTCAGTAGTCTCTCATCCCAGATAAAAACAACACATATCAAAAAGACACAACCAAAATCTGATACACCCCTAGCTGTGTTTTGCCCGACTTGTCGGAAGAAACATCCTTACAGGGAATGCGAACTGAACAACATCAACATCTGTAACATCTGTGAGCTGGAAAATTCGACAGAAGAGTGTCTGGAGCTTCCTAGACTAAAGGTAGCACTTAGAGAATCAAGTGAAGAGGTGCAGTCATCTTACTTCATTGTACCATGGAGGCCATGGCAACTGCGACCTCCAGGTATGTATCAAGACTTTTCCTCTTTCAATTCATGCATCAATGCATATAATAATCAACCATATCCATGGCAATATTCTACCCCTCCTTCAATGAAGTTGCCTTCACCCTGGAACCAATGGTCTCCATATCCTCCTGTCCAATATCCTCAATCCCTAAAATACTCATGGAACCAGAACTGGAAAGGAAATGCCCAGAATTCAGCTCTGCTTGCACCACGCATGCAGCAACAATTGCATTTACCTCCTTTCCAAGCTTCTGCTCCTCCACCACCTGTGCGACGTCAACTACCTATGCAACCTAACCCAAACCCAAACAATATAGCAGCTTAGGGCATAGACGCTTCTACGACCTTCCAGCCCTACCTTATTACCCCCGTGGAATTTAATGAAATACAATTACGATTGGGCATGGTAATTAACCCCAGTCACTCCCCTATCATTATGGAGGAAGACTGTGAACCATCCAGAGGAGAAGCCGGACACTCTGAGGTAGCTACTATGTCTACAACAACTTATATAGTGGAAGCTGTTACATATGTAACAACCAACCCGAGAAGAACTGTTACATCTGTAACAACTAATTCAGGGAATGTTGATACACCTATAATAGCATATTCAACTACTGTTACGCAGGATCCACCGTATCCTCAGAGATTGGCTGAACCTAGGATGACTTCCTAGCTTGAATCTAATTTCCTTAGGGAGTTGAAAAATATGTATGTACGAATCCCTTTGTTGCAAGCCCTTAAATAAGTACCCATATATTCCAAGATGGTGAGAGATTTGTGCATCAAGAAACCTAGAAGAAAGCCTGAAGACCCTACCACCATACATGTGATGGGAGAGTTATCCGAATTAATGTCTGCTTAGCCTCTCCTTACTAAGCACAATGATCCAGGCAAGCCTACATTCACTGTCTACATTAATGATCAACCCATAGCCAATACATTGATTGATCTTGGGGCTGCCATTAATGTAATGATGTAAGATCTCTTCATCACTCTCGGGCTACAGGGACTTAGACACACTCCCACTGTGCTGGAATTGACAGACATGTGCTGTGTTAAACTCGAGGGAATGTTAGAATATATAGTGCTTACGATAGCTTCTTGTAGATACCTGGATGATTTCCTTATTCTACAGCCAAATTCCAATTTGAAGGGGCATCCTTTGATCCTAGGGAGACCTTGGCTGGCCACTACGGATACATTTATAGGCTGCAGGGTGGGATCCATGGTGATCTCGAATGGCCAGGCAACCCAGAACCTTAATTTTTATCCCCCAAACAAAATGTGGATGTGTAGAGCACTTGGTGGGATGAGTTTGAGCCTGAGTCAGATCTTTCCCTACCACTCACTCTGGGGAAATCCCAATACTTTAAAGATGAAACATAAGATGATGTTATTAACGATTTTATTAGTAATTCACTTTCTGTTGCTTCTGTTATAAATGCAAATGAGGAGGAAAAGGTGGACGAAATAGATTTTGAACAAATGAGGACAACTATGAATATTTCTAGCAGCCTAATTGAGATTGAGGCTGGAAAGTTTTTGAATATTGCTAGCAACCCAATTGAGATTGAGGCCGCATGAACCATGCACTAAAGGAAGTGGTGAAAGAGGAAGTACAAAAACTCCTAGGTACTAATTTTATTTATCCAATATATGACAGTCAGTGGGTGTCACCGCTTGTCATTGTTCCCAAAAAGAATGACAAGTGGAGAGCCTGTGTTGATTAAAGAGAACTCAACAAGGCCACTCAGAAGGACCATTTTCCATTACCATTTATAGATCAGGTCCTTGATACTCTCTCTGAAAAGAAATTCTTTTAATTTTTGGATGGATTCAGTGGCTACAATCATATACAAATTTCCCCAGAAGACCAGGATAAAACCACCTTTACTTATCCTTGGGGAACCCATGCATTTAGAGTGCTACCTTTTGGGCTCTCTAATGCACCAACAACCTTTCAAATGGAAATTCTGGGAATTTTCTTCGACTTATTTAATGACTGTTTGGAAATCTTCATGGATGATTTCACACCTTATGGAGATGCTTTTGAAGAAGCATTAGTCAATATGGAAAAAGTGTTAGAACGATGTGTACAGACCAATGTTGCCTTGAGCACGAAGAAATGTCACATGATGATTTTTGAAGGGATCGTGCTTGGACATTACATTTATACTGACAAAATTAAGGTAGACCCTACAAAAATAGAGGTAATCCTAAAAATTCGAACCCCCAAAATGCAGAAAGAGGTACGTAGTTTCTTGGGGCATGCAGGGTATTACAGAAGATTTATAGAATTTTTTTCAAGAATTGCATTGCCATTAGTTTCCTTACTCATGAAGGATGTTGATTTCTTGTGGATAGGGAAGTGTGAGTAGGCCTTCTTAAAGCTAAAAGGCTATGTATCAGCAGCCCAGGTCATGCGAGGACCTAATTGGGAACTGCCGTTTCACATAGCTATGGATGCATCAGATATTGCTGTAGGTGTTATTCTGGGCCAACTGGAAGATAAGAAACCTTATGCCATTTACTACATAAGTGAATATCTAACTCTAGATGAGCTCAACTACACAGTAACCAGGAAGTATTTCTTAGCAGTCTTGCACTCCATCGATAAGTTCTGACATTACATCATTGGATATCAAGTATTTGTACACATTGACCATTTTTCCATTCGTTTCTTAATGAATAAGCCAATTAAAAATGGTAGGATTACACGCTAGTTATTACTGTTACAAGAATTTGATATCACTATTGTAGATAAGCCTAGAAAAGACAATGTAGTAGCTAGCTTTCTTTCTAGGCTAACTATTGATAACAGTTGCACTCCTACTCAAGATTCTTTCCATGATGAATGCCTTTTTGCTATTTTTGCTTACTCACCTTGGTATGCAGATATAGCCAATTATCTTGCTGCAGGGAAGTTTCCCCAACATTTGTCCTTTAGGGAGAAAGAGAAAATCATGCAACAAAGTGCTACATATATCTGGATATATGGGAACCTCTACCACACTGGACCTGATTTCCAGATCAGATGATGTGTTAGAGAGGACGAGGTCTTTGATATCCTCAAAGATTACCATGAAGAACCTTGTAGACGACACTTCGTAGATAAACAGATAGGATACAAAGTCCTTTCAATAGGGTACTATTGGCCAACAATATTTCAGGATGCCAAGAAGTTTGTGAAGGGATGTGATAGTTGTCAAAGGATGGGCCAACCACTGCAATCAGATGAGATGCCGTTACAACCCCAGATCGTCATAGAACCTTTTGAGAAGTGGGCTCTAGATTTTGTAGGACCAATTAATCCTTCATCCAGACAAAGATCCTACATCTTGGTCTTTATTGACTATGTCATGAAATGGGTCGAGGTGAAGGCATTAACGAGAGCCACGGATCAAACTATCTCAGAATTCTATTCAAAGACACCTTTGTCTAGTTTGGCATACCGAGGGAGATAGTCATAGACGGAGGGCTACAGTTCACATCTCATAAGATTTGGGAATTGGTCGAGAAATATAAAATCCATAACAAAATCACAACACCTTACCATCCACACTTGAATGGCTAGGTGGAAAGCACTAATAAAGTAATTGAGGGGATCCTTACTAAGACTGTGGCCAGTCATCGAAGAAATTGGGTTGACAAACTTCTAGAAGTGTTATGGGCATACAGGACTACATGGAGGAACACCACTAGATTCTCACGATATGAACTTGTGTATGGAAAGAACCCTTTATTCCCCATTGAATTTGAAATCAAGATGCTAAGGACAACATTGCAAGTCAATTTGGACTTGACTACATCACAAAGGCAGAGATTGAACCAACTCAATGAATTGGAGGAGAAACGGTTGGATGCTATCCAACAAACAAAGATTATCCAGCAGCACAGAGCTAAGTGGCATGACAAATTTATAAATAAGAAACAATTCCAGAAAGGAGATTGGGCTCTCTTATATGACTCAAGGTTTAAGGACTTCAAGGGTAAGCTTTGCACTAGATGGCTAGGTCCTTATGAAGTAGATGCAGTCTTTGACAATGGGACTGTAAATTTAGTAACCATTGATAATGCAAGGACACCATTAATTGCAAATGGGCATCGTCTCTAGTTGTATCACAAGCCTACCTTGAAGGGTTCATTTGTCAACATTGTCATAAATTCGGATCTACAAGTTATGTGAACAGGGGAAAGCTCCCTTGTGCTGCAAAATTTTTAACTTTTCCAATAAAATAGCTGAAAACCACCTAGTGGGGGCTGTTAGACCATTTCAAAAAAAATAAAAAATAATATATCATAATAATAATAATAATATAATATTAATAATAATATATAATAATAAATAATAATAAATATATAATAATGTGGCATCCGTTGCCACCCACGTGCCAACTCAGACTTTTGCTGTTGACGGGTTTGGTTCAACCACTTGTTGTTTTTGTTGTTCGTCTGAACGATAAGTTTGTTTGTCATATTTTCAGTTGCATCAGGTGGTGCTGTGTCAAAACTTCTTCTATTTTTTGCCTTAAAGAATGGGTCCAGGTCATATGTATGGTTTTCCTTTGGTGTCAGTCTCGGGATATATGTATGGTTTTTTTCCATGTCAAACTGGTTTCCCCAAATCTGGGGTAGTTTAAATACTCATGATGAAATTCAGTGACAACGGTTAAGGATGGGCCTCTTTGTAATTAGATTTTTGTTTCTTATTAATAGAATTAGCCTTACACACAAAAAAAAATATAAAATAATAATAATAATAATAATAATATAATAATAATAATAATAATAATAATAATAATAATAATAATAATCTGGCTGTGAAAACCTTTTGCAGGCACAGACAGACACTTTTTGTAGCAGTTGAAAACCACTTGGTGGTGGCCGTTACACCCTCTGCACAACATTTGTTATTTTCAAAGTGTATCATATGATAAGTACTGTTACACCCTCTGCAACAACATTTGCTCCTTTAAAGTGTATCATACGATACATGTTGTTACACAATATTTTGTTCTTTATCTTTTTATAACAATTAAATTAATATATACCAGTCATCTTGGCCTTTACACCTATAATAGCCGATGACTCTTTAGGAATAAAATGAGATATTTTATTGTAATAAATAGCAAAAACATCATCGTGAGCCTCATAAGCAGATTTAAGTTCATTTGTCCCCCTGCCTGAGTATGATTCAATGTCACGTATATATAATAATAATAATAATAATAATAATAATAATAATAATCTGGCTGTGAAAACCTTTTGCAGGCACAAACAGACACTTTTTGTAGTAGTTGAAAACCACTTGGTGGTGGCTGTTACACCCTCTGCACAACATTTGTTATTTTCAAAGTGTATCACACGATAAGTGCTATTACACCCTTTGCAACAACATTTGCTCCTTTAAAGTGTATCATACGATACATGTTGTTACACGATCTTTTGTTCTTTATCTTTTTATAACAATTAAATTAATATATACCAGTCATCTTGGCCTTTACACCTATAATAGCCGATGACTCTTTAGGAATAAAATGAGATATTTTATTGTAATAAATAGCAAAAACATCATTATGAGCCTCATAAGCAGATTTAAGTTCATGTGTCCCCCTGCCCGAGTATGATTCAACGTCATGTCACTCATCACCATGCCCCACATCACCCAGGTATGTCATCAAAAAGGTAATATTGCATTCGATTTATTTTGTAATTATAGTAAGTTAACATGACCAATTGACAGTCGAGGATGACTGTCATAATTAAGCTGGGGGGAATGAATCATGTTGCGACATGACCATTGCATGATTTGTAATTATTGGAAAAATCTAACAATTAAGGCACATGACCTGGGAGTTATTGTTACTTAATACCGAATCATACCAAACAGGGAGGGCACTATTGAGGATATCTCCCCATAACTCACCATTAAAGCGAAATTCATTAAGTTGTATGAACCATGCATTCCAAATCTTAATCCAAATCTGCACCCGCACCACCCTACCACCCTATCATTTACCCCTGCTAGAAGAGCTGAATCCCTATTCATAGTGCTCGGAGAGGAGGAAGTTAACAGTGTAGGTTGAAAGAGCTAAAGTGTGTGTCAGAGCGAAGATAAGCAGGTGAAACAAGAAAGAATTGTAGAAGCAATGGGTGGAGCAGCTATACAACATGAACCAGGAACTACAGAATCCTTGGAAGGTTGTCCTGAGGCATGCTAGGTCTTCAAAGACACATGCTGGTTCAAATTCTTCTAGAAATTGGAACGATTAGACAATGGTGTGGCCATGGAATTCGCAAAGAACCTGAAAAGAAATAGACGAAACTTAGAGGGCTGAAATTGGAGGTCACAGGAGAAGTTATTGCTAGATTAACATGATTGCAGGCAAAAGGGAAGAGATGGTTTACCAGGAAGGTTAATGACCCCTCACTAAAAGGGGATTTTCTTCAGGAAAGCGAGTCATTGGTTAGGAAGGGTAGGGGAATTGATAGGCTGTCACTCCCCCAGCCATGGGCGGATGTTGCTCTCTTACTCATTAAGTACATTACTTGTGAGGGAAGAGAAACAATTGTGTTTAATTACCATTTCCAATTTCTGAACCATCTCTGCCATCAGCAGTGGATTAACCTGTCGTATTTCTCGCTGGGAAATATTAGACACATGGACATGCTGTGAAAATGACAGCACATCCAAAAACATGTGTTACAAACCACAACCTTATTAAACTCATCGTGCTGGATGCCTTGAGCTAACAGGGTAAGAATTGGAAAGAGTTCATGCAGAAAAGGCCCAGGACTACTTGCAGAAGGCAAACAGAGACGACTGTGGAAACTCTAGAGGTAACAAAGGAGTAACCACAACCCTTGACAGTGAGGATCAACAAGAAGTCGGTTGATAAACCAATTGGCGATAGAAGGCCAAAGCAGAGGATAAGGGTTAGCGGACACCCATAGTCCCCATTTACGTTGAGAAAGAACAATGAACCAGTCGAGCAGAACGATGAGGAGCAAGCTCAACCAAAAAAACCTCCTTCACCTGGTAAGAGCAAAATTCAGTCCTTGTTGTCGAAAATTCAAATTTAGAAAAAAGAGATTAAGTAATTAAGTGAACATCTAGCAGTAGGAAAGGCAGAGCCAAGAGCCCCAGGGTTGGATACTTTGGCAGAGGCTGTGGACATGGCTAGAAGGGGAGAAATCCTAAGAACTCTATGTGTAGCCTATGGTGGGAAGTTGGTGGAAGCCGAATTCGAAGTCTGTGCAACAGATACTACCTCGAGGGAGACTCAAACCGAAAACGAGGAAGCTGTTACACTAGAACCTATCGAGGACGTTGCTGATACACAAGAACCAACAACCAAGACAACACAATCCACAGAGAGTGATCAAGCAATGGATACACAAGAACCCTTTGCTGACATTGCTGTTTCGCCAGGAACAACAGTGGAGGAGGAAATCAACCAAGTGGAGGAAGAGAAAGATAATATCCATGAGACGATGGTCACTACTATTACACAAGAACCAACAGCAGAGACCAAAGCTGGTTCGAAGGTAAATGATGAGAAAAAACCTATGGACATTACTGTTGCCACATAAGAACCAACAGTAAGAGTGGAGGTTGACCAGGAAAATAATGAAACTATGGCCAAACCCACTGACGAAGCTGTTTTTACACAAGAACCAGCATCCGAGGTGGGATAGTTTCACCCTCAGGAGGATGCTACACCTTTAGTTGATGATACATCTGGAAGAACGCCGAGTTTTGTTGAAGGATGGCATTTTGAGAAATTGTTGTTATTGGTAGAGATGCAAAAGTGGAAGCAGCTGGCACTCTCTACAGGAGGGAGTGATTCCACTCAATGTGCATAAGAATATGATGGATTCCCTACAAGAGAAATGGTTGAAGGAAGAATGGGAAAGAAAAGAGGAGGCATGGTGGCATAAAGAAATGATGAAGAAAAAGGATGAACAACTGTATCAGCTGCATCGGGAGGTTTCTGACGTAACGTTTGATAAGACCATAACGTTTGATAAGACCAAACTCCATGACCTCACTCTAAACCTGCTAGCATGTAGGCGACCATCCTTGTCATACCCTGTGTTCCTATGGGAACATTACTATTTATTTGAGTTGAGGGCAGTTTATGAGAACATGTCCTATTTAGGTTATTTTACCTGCACCTTTTTGGAAATTTTTCAGTCCTATGATTTTGATGATCAGAATTTGCTGTGCGAGCTGTTCTGGCACAACATGATGTGAGAATACATGAGAAAAAAGATGGTGGTGACTATCATTTCTTTCATGGGAGATTTGCAGTTTCGGGCATTCCTCTCATCTATGAGGAATCAGATCGAGTGGCAACTGGCTAAGAAGACAATAGAGACCAACAAGGAAAGGACAACACTATGGGTTCAGGCTGAACCGGGAATTTCCTATGAACTCTAGCAAGATTTCAGGTAGTTCTTGAGCACTCTAGAAAGGAGAGATCAGTTGGCCATATACAGAAGAAAGATCATGAGGGTCTACCTCAACTTATTTGCAACCATGAGGAGCCAAGCATTGGTCGGATGTCTCAAGCACACTGAGGCCTGCCATGCAGAATTGCAAGAAGGGGACCCATTTGAGTATAAGAACTTTGTGGCTGCTATTTCACGGGCACCAGAATACACCTAGATTGTGCTGACATTGGGGGCATTCTGGATTAGCCTTAGGTTCATATTCCCTCTGATTTGGTTGCCATTGGAGGAGTATCAACCCGATTATCAGTTATGTGATTATGAAGAGGAAGCTTGGCCACGTGAGTTGATGGCCCATCAAGGATTTAGAGCTCCAGGCAATGGTACTGTTGATGCATATAATTTTACAGATTTCCATCGGGGGCATAGTAGAAGGGTCTAAGATTTTGCATGGGGACATGCAGTGGCTTCAGTCAAGAGGAGATGTTGGGTGTGGTTTTCCACCCATTTTCCGCACCTTCTTTCCCTTGTTTTGATCTTTCTGTCCTTCAGACCTATGCCCTTATATGACCAAACTCCCTATTTTCTCACCTTTTTAATCCATTTTACTATCATGTTACTTTGTTGTATTTTACCGAATATATACAAGGCTTTATTTATTTTTGTGGCTAACTGGACGAGCATTGAAGGAGCATGTTTGGAAGTTTTTTGTTTTCAGGTGTTGGCTCGTGGAAGCAAACACGCAGCAGGACTGAAGTGCAGGAAAGGGGAATAGTTCACTGTTACACCATAAGTGTTGTTACATATCACTGCTACATAATAGGTGCTATTACAGGTCACTACTATTACGGGTGGCTGCTGTTACAGATTGCTACTACACATCGGTGCTGTTATAGGTTTCTGTTACACATTGTGTGTTGTTACACCTCACGTGGATCCACCATTACACCAACAGTGCTGTCATCAGTTATGCCCCGTCATCCCAAACCATCATTTGCTCAGTATTATTGTACCAAAGTTGGAAATGTGGGCACTATTCCACATAAAGCTATCGACAGTAGGATTGTTTATTTTTGAGGCAACAAGACTCAAGCAGTTATAACTAATGTATATTTATTTAGCAGTAGGTTGCAACTTATTTATTTTTGGATAAGCATGAGAATCAGAGATTTTCATGACTGATTTGTTTTCTAATTTTCAGGATGTAATAGTTATAAAAGACTAAGCTTTTTATGTATTAAGGGATATAGAGGAGTACCATTACTCTGTTTCTGTAATTTTTGAACTTATTTTAATATCAATTGGCATGGTGATGCTGTTATTTCTTTCCAACTGATTTGTTAATCACTTTTTGTGTTCTTCCTGTGCCCTGCTTTGGAGGAAGGGCCCTACTCTTTGGCAGGGATTGCAATGATTAAGTAATGTACATTTCAGTTCAGTTTATTGATTTATGGTTTATCGTTGTTGCTGTACAAATCGTGGATTGCATTCGTTGCTGTTTATATTTATCTTATGTTGTTACACAGAGTTAAACAACAGAGAAATAGTAATGAGCTGGAATAGATGTTAGTTCTGGTGTGGCGCGCCTTTACTTCAATAGATGCGAGTTGTGATTTAATTCTGTGGAGTGCCTTTTTATATCTGTATGCATGATTGATTAAACAATTTAGATCAGCGACATCTTTTACAGTTTTTCTACACTTTCTTATGCTTGGCTGGAGTGTATCGGCACAGATAGTGCGAACTCCATTGAAACAACAAGACCTACCTTGGGTTGACAATTAATGTTGCAATCTGATTCCATTATGGTTGATAAAATAACACTACAACTTGGTCTTTGAGAGGTTGTTGTGTCAAGGGTCTTGGTCTTGGTATTCATCAATTGAAGTCTCTATAAGAAGAAGAATTCATTTTGGGTTTTCCATTGAAGTTGGAGAGATTTTGACCCTTGATGATCGCCTATATTCTGTGTCTCTTGTCTCCTTATTATTTATGATTTAGTAGCTATTTTATGATGAAGAGCACTATAATAATCTAAAACAAAGAGAAGAACCTAATCCAAAGAAGTAAAAAGCATTCACGAGCAATTATCATCTTGAAAAGAAATCACCTAATTCTAATGCCCTATAATTCTCAATAGGAGGTACTCTTCCCGTTTCTTTACTTGATGCATCACACATATCCTCAACATACCCTCGTTGATCCTTTTTTTTCTCTCTATTTGTCTAGTCATTGCAGATGATAAGCTATACCAAAGGAAAATTATGTCCTGAAGCTTGTGAATATTTCCTTCCAAAACCTTGAGGTGAATTTAGTATCTCTATTTGAGATGGTTATCTTGGGAACCCCATGCTATCTCACAATCTCCCTGATGATGATTTGGGCCACTTCACTAGATGAGTTGTTGTACTTGACTACTACAAGCTAAGTGGCTTTGATCAATTTGTAAATTACCACCATAATTACATCGTGCTACTAGTATTTCCTTTGTAACCCTATAATAAAATCCATCGATATCACTTCCCATTTCCATTTTGGGATGGGAATAGTCTACAATAATCCTACTAGGTTTTTGCATTGAACCTTCACCTTTTGGCATTCCATGCACTTCACAACAAAGTCAGCTACCTATTTCTTCATATTAGGCCAATAATAAAATTTCTTGATGGTTGTGAGGGTCTTTTGATATCCTGGATGTCTAGAATATGTCTTGGCATGAAACTCCTTGAGTACGAGCTTCTTCAATTCACTATTGTTTGGTACATATATTTTATTTTTAAATCTTATCAAGCCATCTTTTGTGAGGTGATAAACCTCACTCTTCTCTCCCTTGTCAACATGTTGTAATTATTCCTTTATCTGTTGATACTATTCTTCATACTATCTTGCATCTTTAATTCATTCTCCAAGATCAGTTCCATAAGATCTTATGGATGTTAGGTCATTTATTTGCACTTTTTTGTTAAGTGCGTTGACAATCTTGTTTTCCTTTCCCTTTATATATTTAATCTCAAGTAAAATTTAACAGCTGTTGCTAGCCACCTAGCTTCTCTCACATTCAATTTAGTCTGATCAAACAAGTATTTCATTCATCCATGATCAATCATTAACATAAATCTCCTGCCGAAGAGGCAATGCCTCCACATATTTAATGCATGGATAATGATGGCTAGCTCTAGATCACGGGTCACATAATTTATCTCATGTTCATTCAAATTTCATGACTCATAGTAAACAACTTGTAATTCTTGCATTAAGACCCCATCAAGACCCTCTTTATAGACATTGTTATAAACCTCAAATTCCTTGTATGGATCTACAATATTTAAGACCGATGCATTAGTGAGTAGCTGTTCCAATTGATCAAAACTTGCTGCACATTCAACTACACACTTGAACTTCTTTCCCTTTTTACGTAAGGCGGTGATTGGATGACCTATCTTAGAGATTTTTTTTATAAACCACCTATAGTAGCCTTCCAATCTCATGAATGATATTAACTTTGTTACATTATTTGGTGCTGGCCACTCCATTATGGCTTTGATCTTTTATGGATCCACTACTATCCCATCCTTAAAGACTATGTGTCCCAAATAATGGATCTGGGAATGGAATAAATGACACTTGCTCAACTTTTCATAAATCTTATGTTCCCTTAGTAGCTGTAATATTGCATCTAAGTGTTCTTCATGTTCCTCCTTGGTTCTTGTATACCAATATTTCATCGAGAAAGGAAACCACAAATTTATCCGTATAAGGGAGCAACATGTTGTTCATTAGACACATGAAAGTGGCAAGGGAATTTTGAAGCCTGAAGGGCACCACTATAATTCTCATAATTCCCTGTACCTTGTTTGAAAGGCTATCTTCCTCCTTGATACACACTTGATGATATCCCAATCTCAGATCAATTTAGGAGAAGACCAATGCTCCTCTCAACTGATCAAATGATCATTAATATGCAACAATGGGTATCTATTTTTGATGGTCACCTTATTCAATTGCTTATAATCAATGCATAATCTGAGCATGCCATCCTTTTTATTTACAAATAATACTGGTCCTCCCACAGAGACAGACTTGGTCTTATGTAGTTCTTATCAAACATCTCCTTTAATTGTAATTTTAGTTCTACCAACTTAGGAGCACTCATCCTATATGGTGCCTTGGTTGACAAAGCTTCTCTTGGCATAAACTTGATAAAAATTCTACCTCCTTATGAGGTGGAAAACTAGGAATGTCTGGAGGGAATACATCCTGGTATTACTATAGAACAATATATCTATTCAAGACCTAATTGTCCTCTTTCCTTGCATAGTTTTTAGCTTCTGCATCACTAGAATTGTGCATGGAAAATAGGGTACACCCTTTTATGTGGATATGCTTGGCTTGCATAGATGTGATCATTCTCATTGAAGTAGGTTTTATTTTGCCTTGTAACATTCTTATTTTCACAACCTCGTTTAGGTATTCAATATCCTTCTCATAGAAATATACTTTTGTTTAATGGACGTACAACCAATCCATACCCAATAACATATAATATGCACCCAAAGGAAGAAGATTAAGTTTTGATACTGTTATCATGCCATTGAGTTCAACTGCACATGATTTCACCCATTGGCTTACTCTTCTTTTTGTCCTATATCTAGTTGAAACAACCACACTTCTACATGAGTTTCTTTAGCTAGCTAGAAATGATCCAAAGTTTAGGACTTGTTAGCACTCTATATTTCATAATACTGTGAAAGAAATATATAGGTAACCACAAAACCACTTTGGAAGTTGGGATTTAGCCCTACCAGCTTCATAGAGGGATCTCTCTTTCAAATTTAGATTTGTTTATATTGAGATATTAGGTTAGTTATGAAAGTTCGATAGTTTGGTTGATAATGTAACAAGATACCATTGGGCAATGGAGTCAATTTACATTGAATGAATTTATTTCAACATTGACAGACATATCTAACAAGGAAAGGTAGGTAGATTTATTGGATCTTATATGTTTGATGAGATGGAAAAAGAAGAAATGATCAAGTATCCATTAAGTATAGAGCAATTAAGAATTCTATTGCTTATCTTCAGTAGAAAACATTGGAATTGTTCAAAAGATAGAACTGAGTGTACTTAAACAAATTCAGATTCATAATTTTATTTGAACAAAATATATTAGAAAACACATATGAAATTATAGAGAAAGGAAAACACAGCAACAAGGGAGAAAATCACTTCACCAAAAATTGTTGAAAATAGCAACAAGAAATGATAAAAATAGAATCCAGAATATTCCAATTTTAATTTGTCCTTGAATTAAAATTGAATTTAGCGTCACCAACTGCTTGGAAATAATTAATTAATTCATTATGGATTAATTTGTTGGAGAAATTCAAGTTAGAAGTCTTTCTGCAGTCATGCAACAATTATCCCTTAAATTAAGGAGATTATCCCTTAATTAAGGTGATAATATTGAGCTATATTTGAGTTGTAATTAGTTAATTCAATTTACTGAGTCAAGTCTAGTTAAATTAGTTCCAAACTGTTTGAGGAACTAATTGTGAGTTATTAGTTAGTTGATGCATGCATGCACTCAACTATTGTACTCCAGATAACTGAATATTCCCTCATTAGAAACTCATGCATGTCTATTTTGAGAAAGACCTAGTTGAACTAAATGTCAAGGACAATGTACTATTAGTTGCATGTTTTCTATTATAAAGGAAACTCATGCATGTAGTCAAGGGAAAGGTTCCTTGAAGATTGCGCAGTTCTGATAGGGTGCGAGATCAGTGTTCCACTTGGTTGAGAGTCTTCCACTTGGTAACAGGAGGATCACCCAAGAGAAACAATGCAAGGAAATAGGAGCTTGGAGGGCAGAGAGGAAGGCTTGTGAGAAGCTTTGATTGCCTATAAGCATCCAGGAGGATTATACTGAGAGCTGGCTAGTTGTGATAGCTAAGAATTTGTATAATTTTGATGTATTTCCACCTTGTATGATAATACAGATAGTGGGGTTTTTAGCTGAGGCTTTCCCCTAAGTATTTTCTGTGTTTCATGTGCATTGATTCTTCTTCTTCTTCTGGTTATATGTGTTCAACTCGATCTTGCTCAATTTTTAAGCTTTCGCAAATTGATAGTAGAAGTAGGTTATAGTATTTTGCTTTGGTTATATTGCATTATCGGGTTAATCTACAATCATAATTTATTAGAGCTAGCTGATCTATATAGAAATTTCTACAAAAATCTGACACAAGAATCCTTGTAAGAGCTTCTGTATTACTGAAATTTGTCCACTGGAACTTTGTGGAATAACTTTACATCAAAGGTCCTTTTATTTTATGTAAACAACAACCTCTACTACTTCAAATTATGAAGTACTTATAGAAATAATTACAAAATATCTTGATTTCAAAAGATCAAGACATAATCCTAAAATATCTAAAACTGATTACACAAATAGTACAAAAAATTAGGAATTTTGAACTGCTGGAGTTGGTGGCACTATTGTCAAGATGGCTTTTGATGAATGGTCCCAAAAAGGCATTGCCTTACTGTCTGATATGAAACATATTTCACTCAAGTAATTCACACAATTGATCCCATCGATCTTCACTAGGGATAGAAAGTTTTGTTAGCTTTCTATATGTTTCATCAACTTCAATATATTTCTCAAATGTAGGCTTGTTGATGAAAATGTGTTTGATATTATGTTTATTGATCAAATCAAAATCTAAAGCATCTAGGAAATGTTTTCCTATAATACTTTCTTTTACCCCTGCAAACTTATACTTATCATGGGCGATAGTAAAATTTTTATGGTTGTAGCCACTCAAACTGATCAATCTGTTATTCATTGCTACCAACCCTATTATTCCTCTTCGATTGAGTAAATTGAACCGGTATGAAACCTCCAAAAAACAATTTCTAGAGTCTGACACTTATTCTCTAGTTGTATCATAAGGTTCTTCTTCTGTAAAACTTTCTTTATCTCCAAAATGGTTTATGTTCTGTCTGAAATCTGAAGCTCCTCCAGTTCTTCCTTAGTTTTAGAATTAAAAAATTTGATTAAGTCTATTGCTTCACTCAATTTTCTCTCCCAACATTTCTCTTACCTCCCTTATCACTGTTTTTGACCTCTACATCAGTTCTTCCTGGTCAAAGATGATCTGAATTGATGGCCAAATTTATATTATGTCCCGATTGATATCCACCCATATATTTTCTTTGGCTTGTGCTAAAGTTTGAGACATTATTGACTCATTCTCTAAAAACTCTATGCTCTGAGTAAACCTGTGAGATTTTTGTAATTCTGCTACATAGGAGTTGTTTCAATTTTTGTTCTTATAAATTCTTTAGTTGATCTTTTAACTTCACAATTTATTTTCCCTGAAAGGACATATCCTTCATGGCTTTAATCAATTCGTTGGAAGAATATGTGGTTTTTGCTAGTACTGTTGTCGATGTAGAAGCCTCTGCTATTCCTATGACTAAAATAGACACTACATGTTGGGTTGTGTTATATTCTTTCCATGACTAGCCCACCTAGTATATCGAGTGGTTAGAGGGAGGGTGGAGCCCCCCTTCGTTGTGTTGACTGCAAAACGGGTTTGAGGGGGGTGGTGAGCCCCCCTCTACGGGGTCCTGGACAGTGCCTTGGGGAAATTTTTTTGGGGCCCTATATTAGGTGGGCGAACCTACCTATGGTTTTGTGCATGGTTTTCACACATGGTTTTGGGTGCGATGGTTTTCAGTCCATGGTATTGGATGCTTTGACATGTATATATGTATTGTAACATTGAAAGGAACACAATGAAAAATCAATATGGTAGTCCCGATTTTGGGATCTAGGGGAAAATATCTATGTATATTTGTTTTATGTGTTATTCTCTCACTATTGTTTATTTTCTGTGTTTTAGAATTTGTATGCAGGTAATTTCTGTACGGGGTTAAAAGCTACATTGCACCCAGTGGAGCTATAGCTAGTTGTGAGGAATGTTCTTTCTCCTTGAGAAATTTTTCAAGTTCCATCTCCATTCCTCTGATCTGGACATTTTGTTCAATTATTATCTTAAACATTTCTTCCTTTTTCTTTTCTAGTTCTCCCATTTCATTGGTCTGTGGATCCTCTGTAGATGGTAGCTTGAGATGCTTCTTTAGAGATTCTGTATTTGCATTTTTTTCCCTCACAATCTCCTCTACTACCTTTACATCACTAGGGTCATAACCTAGCTTAATGACTAAGTCCTATAATGTTTTAATTTTAGTATCCTTTACCAAAGATGAGATCTTCTCTAGCTTCAACTGTGACTGTATGTTGTTGATGGAGGCCTACAATTTTGAAGCTATGATGGAATTATTAGTCAATGTGGAGTATAACATCTCTCCAGTCTGTTTGTGCATATCCATCTGATCAATCAGATGGATTTTATTAATGTCAAAGGATAATATTGTCTTCTTGTAGTCTGCTGGTGATTTTGGGAATGAAACATGTGTCTGTAGTAAAGCCATTTTCATCCTTCCCTTTTCAGTATCAAAGGCTGACAGAAGCCTATGTTGGGAAGAAGCAGTTTGTTTCCAGAATTGAGTATATGTGCCGACCTTTAGCATCTCATTTTTCTGCTTGATTTCTTTGTACTTGGAAAAAATATTATGTTTGTTTGGCCTTGAACCAACTCTATTGTCTGTGATGAATCTGGAGGATATTTTGAGGCTGAGGAAGATGGAGAGCCTACAAAAATATCTTCTTGGCTTGTACCTGCAAAAATGTTTTCTGGTCTCATAGAAATATGTGGACCTACCAAAAACATAGTAGCCTGTTATTCATCATCCTGCATGAAAACTAGTTTTGGATTAGTTTTCTGCTTCTTTTTATATATTAGTAATTAATTGGCTCCAATTTTTGTTACTACAGGAGACTCTTCTTCTCTTGGCCTTTTCTCATGCTACTCCTAAGGTACTGGAGTCTATGAAGTGGTTGTAGACATAACCTATTCCTTAGCTTCTTGCAAAGTGTTCTCCTCCCATTGATCTTGGTTCATGAATTTTTCAATTTCTTGCATGGGAGTGTGAGTGTAAGGAGTGGTATTCTATTCCACTCTTAAACTGAAAATGATGCCGAAGGGGTATTATGACCAATTAAAGCTTAATTAGAAGTTCATTTTTTTGAGAAGTGCATATGCCTCATTACGTGCTGCTTTGCTGTTGCATATAAATGGCCCAGGCACTTATGTCTTGATTATGAAATGTGCCTTCTTTTTAGCTGAAACAAAGTGTATGTCATCCATGTTGATCATTTTCCTTATATATTCCAATGAGAAAATTGCCATAGGAACATATTTGGGTAGTTTTTATGGTGGAATCTCACATCCATACACTCTAATTTCTGTGTAGTTCTAGTACAAGTACCAACCTCCTATTTTAGCTTGTTCACTGAGGTGTAAGGTTATTTGTATCTTAGAATCTATTCTAGGTTCCACATTACTGTTAAGAAGGCATGCAACTGTATAAATGAATTGGTATATGAAGTCACTGAAACTGAAATCATTTGAATTCTTCTACACCAAAGAGGTCCACTGGGTGACTGATTGTGCATTGGCTTGTTCATCTAGTTTCTGTAAAGCAATTGGGAATGTTTCTTCCTGGTAATACAGAAACATATAAACTAGCAATGATGCATGTTTAAACATTCCTTCTGTGGTAATATTGAGAAATTTCTCATGGATGCTGTTTGCAAGCAATTGAGTGAAATTAAACATTACAAAAGGTTTTTCTTCAGTGGAAAATATGGATAGAAAACCTAAGATAGGTTCATCCACCCATTGATCTGATTGATACCCTAGGGGACAATATACTAATGAGACAATTTGCTTGGTATTTTATGGAAACATGGAGGATGGATTTGGTGGATTCTTCTTTGGAAGTTGGACATCTTTTGGCAAGAAAATTTCAAATATTCTAGCTCTTCGAGGGAAAGTTAACTTTTGGCAGAGTTGCATGAGGGATTCTACAGATAAAGGGCTCAAAGAATCACTTTGGGGGACTCAAAGCATCTGGTTAATTGACTATGAGGTTATAGGAAACATAATGTCTCCATTTTAGGCCACAATGGATCTTTGGCTAAGGATTTTCCTGGCTTGACACCATAAAACAAAATCCAGAAAAGGGCGAGTCTGGGGCAACGTGAATTGTGGCAAGAGGGATTCCCAGAGGTCGCTTTCATCACTTTGGTTAGAAAGTTTTGCTTGAGTCAATTGTGCAGTTCGAACAAATCAAACTCACAATTGGTCTCTGTGATTTTATATTGCTAGTTAGCCAGGGGTAAATGGTCTAGGTCAATGACAGGAGGGGTCATTGGGTTTTCACTGGTTGGTTTCAATTTTCTCTCAAGTACCATTTTTTAAAATTATTAGGAAAAGAGGTGAAGTGCCAGTGGTATTTACCCAGGAAAATTTGGTTTCTTGCTGAATAATTCACTTGCTGTAACAGGTACCTAGCTGGGAAACAACTATTTGGAATCTACAATGAGTCACAAAGAAATTTGGTGAAGGAGATGGGGGTTTTAAATCACTGTACCTATTCTCTGAAGTAAACAGGAAGTGAAAAGGGAGCCACAACGAAGAACTGGGAGGTCTTTATAGGCAATTGACAACCCTTGTTGCATCTAACACATTATGGAGCGGGTCCATTGTGATCTGGTGCACGTTCGAGAGAAAACTGTTATCGTATAACAAATAGGGTGTAAACGGGAAAGGACATGTGTCAAATAGGAAAATACATGTGGCAGAAGGGAGCTTCAATCCATTTTGTGAAATAATCAGTGGCTGTAAGAATCCACTTATGCTAGGCTGAGGAACTGGGATGTATTTCTCCAATGAAATCCAAACCCCATTGCTGGAAAGGAGTTTCAACTGATATGGGATTCAGGGGTAGGGGTAACAATTTTCTTTTTCCCTTAAAGATTTGACATTGATGACATGTGGTGAATTTCCTATGGACATCTGCAAAAAAGGTGGGCCAATAGAACCCAACCCTTAAAATATTGTTTATGGTTGTCTTCCAGTACAAGTGTCCTCCACAATATCCTTCATGGAATTCCTACATAAGTTTATCTGCTTCATCTTTTAGCACATAGTTAAGTAAAATTCCTCCCACATATTTCCAATACACATTATTATCCAAAATACAAAATATCACAACCTTTATTTAAGAAATTTGGCTTTAGTTTTAATCGAACCTAGAGGATCTTGTAAATTTTGGAACAGAAAGAGAATTGCTTCATACCACAGAGAGGTAGCAAAGGCTTCTGATATTGGTGGAGTCACCTTCTCTTCCCATTCATCTAGTTCATCCATGAAATTTATATCAAATGCATTGAAATTAGATTTTGCCATCAGTTTTTCCAATCCCTGTCTGTTGATAAACTTAGTAGGCTTGATTTCAAAATCATATTTTAAAATAATAGCAATCCACTCGCCCCTCTTTCCATCAGGATTAGATTGTGTCAAAATATATTTTACAATAACATTATGGACAAATGCAATTATATGGGAGTGTAAGATGTAAACTCTAAAGTACTTGAGTTCTTTTACCAAGGCAAAAGCTTGTTTCTCCATTATATTGTATTTCAATGAAGCATCCCTTAAAGCCCTACTAAAGAAAGCTATTGGCTACTCCTGTCCTTCTTTGTTCTTCTGCAATAAAACAACTGTAATAGTATGATCAGATGCAAAAGAAAACATGATTGAATATTTGGTGAAATCAGGACTAATCAATACAAGAGAAGTTGTTAAGGCTAGTTTTACTTCGCTGAAATATTTTTTGGTTTCAAAGTTCCCTTTTATCTCAGTATCATTTTTTAACATGTTTGTGATGGATCTTAATATGTATACTAAATTAGGAATAAATCTCATAAGGAAATTTATTCTCCCAATGAAGGACTGAACTTCGTTTTTATTCTTGGGTGGGTCAATTTTGAGAATAGCTTCAACTCTACTAGGATTAATTCTAATGCCCTCCTTGGAAACGTTGTGGCCTAGAAGTTTTCCCTCCTCCAAACCAAGAAATGTTTTCTTCGGGTCAGTGAAATGTCCTATTTTCTGCATTTTTCAAAGACTCTCCTTAGATGCAACAAGTGTTCTTCATCAATCTTAGAAAATACAGTGATGCCATCCAAATAAATGGTAATGAGTCTACCAATATCATCAGCAAAAGAGATATCCATTTCCCTTTGGAAGGTGGATCCAACATTCATAAGACCAAAAGGCACATTTATATACATAAAGGTACCCCATGGTGTAGTATATGCTATCTTTTGTTGGTCATCGGGATGAACCAGGATCTGGTTATAACCTAAAAATACATTCAATAAAGAGATCCTACTCGATCCAACTACCTTTTGTAATATATGATCCATTTTTGGGAGGGTGTAGTTGTCTTTAAGAGAGGATTTATTCAAGTTTATGAAGTTTACACAGTCTAATTTCTCCCATTTTCTTCCTTGTAGGCACTAGGTTTGAAACCCACTTAGAAAATCTAAGAGGGGCAATGATTTTTGCGTCATATAACTTCTTAATTTATTTTTCTATCAGAGGCAATAAAACTGGATTCACCCTTCTTATTTTTTTTAAAAATCTTTCTGATCTTCTTTAAGGGGAATAATACATTGAATGATGCTGGTGTCGTAGGATTTTAAGTCCTCATAACTCCAAGAAAATACATTAGTGAATTCTTTAAAGAGTTTTATGTACTTCTGATTTTCATTCAGAGGCAAGGATCTTGATACTACTTAACAATTTTACGGCTCTTAGCAGTCCCTATTTTGCATTCCTCTACCTCAGCTCCTACTGGTTCGATTTTGGGTTTCTTTTCCACATAATTATAATCAAATGAATATTCTAAAGGTGTTAGTCCCTTAGGCAACAAATTATCTTTTAATTGCAACACTTCTAAAGGTTTTGAATCATCTTTAGCTTCTTTTAAAACTACTTCACTCATATTTATTTCTGCATCATTATCTAAATCTACATGTTTACATTCGAATTCACATCTGACTTTAAAAAAATTTCGATTTGTTCATAATTGCCAAAAACTTGCTAGTATATGTTGTTATCAAGCACAACTGGCCTGTGTTTCGCTTCCAAAACAAACAATTTATTTGGCATTTTGAGGGTACTGGCTGAAACAACCAAGGTATCAACTAAAATGTTTTGGTTTTGAGGTATCACATACAAACCACATTGAGGGAAGCATTGTAAAAAATCCAAAACTACATTTTTGTAAGTCCTTAATCTAGGGGGTTTAGCAAAATATTCACCCTTAAATTGTTTTATAATCAGCTCAGAATTTCCATGCACAAAAATTCATTTCTCTCCTAGTCTCTTTAGAATTTGTAGCTCTAAAATAAGTGCCTCATACTCAACAATTCTATTTGTGCACTGAAAATTTAGTTTGTAACTATGTCCTTCTGCCCTGTTTGTTGATGAATTCACAACAAAAACACTTGCCTCTACTCCATATTTACACACAACTCCATCAAAATACATATTCCACAAAGCTTCTCCCTCTAGATTGGCTTCTTCAGTGTTAAATTTTATTATTTCTGTATTATTGACTTCAACCTGACTTCAACTTCTAAGGGTGAAACTTCATTTTCTACATAATCATTATTGTATAAGATGAATGAGTCCATGTCTGAATGTACTAAATAGAGGGGATAATTGTTAGGCTTATCTTGACTACTGACCATATACTTCATGAGTGTTTCCCTATAAAGTCTTCTAGGTTGACCAAACTCCTGAATTGTGGCATAAGTCATATCCATTTGCAAAGTTCCCTACAACTTTGCCCCCGTGATCTAGACAATATCATTCCATACTTTGGAGGTATGTATGCTACTGCGATTTCCATGACTAGGCTCTTAGTAGGTATCTGAACTAGAGTGATGCATAAATCTTTTATCAGACCAAGACACCTAACTTTATTTGAATTAAAAAACTACAAGTATTTGTATGGTCTGGTGATGTATAGCCCTAACTTCTCCATGATAGCTTTGGGCATCAAATTATGAGAGGCTCCTAAGTCAAGCATCGCATTGTGTAGCATTTTATAGTGAATGTTCAGGCTTATGTAGAAAGGTGGAACAATCTCGCCTTGAGGTTTACCCTCAACTTTAGGTCCAAACAACAACTTAGGATGGTCATCAGTCAAATTGATTGTGTTTGACCCTTCTCTTATTTTTAAGGCTTTCATGACTTGAGTCTTGTATACACTTTTGGTCATCAATTCTATTAAAGGAATGGGGATCTTTACCTTAGCCAGCTCAGTTTCCATATTAAAAGATGCTTGAAATTTGTTGACTTCCTTGACATTTGCATAAGATTTTTTAGAAATTTCTTTTTGAGAATCAGGTTTTGGTTGACTAGACGAAGGGGCATCATTTTGAGTTTTACTAGGAGTTCCAATAGATTTTTTAATGGAATTTTGATATCCTTGTGTATAGTCTTCTAATTCTAAAGGGATCTCTTTTGTTTTTGAGAGAAAAAATTGATCTTGCTCTTCTTTGGTCAAGAATATGTGATCTATCTCACTTTCTTCAAATAGACTTATTTGATTTTCTTATAGTTCTTCAGAAAATTCAAGTTCTTCATCAACATCATTTTCCTTAAATGGAGGCCTAAATGGTTACTGATCACCAGGGCCTCTCTGTTTCCTTTGTTTAATATGTGGTGGTTTTCTCCTAAAGTTGGGGTTTTGAATTTGAGGTCCTCCCCAAGGTTCTCTAAGAGGTGTTCTATCTGCCACTATCATCCTCTCCATCATTTTTTCCATAGTTTTAAGTAAATTATCTAGTTTTGAATTTGATAAAGAGGAGGAAGATTTCTCCTTGATAGTGACCCTTAATTCTATTTTTAATTTCTCTTTTGGCTAATAAATTAGGCTCTACTTTGACAACATTACTTTGCATTTATTCTAGAGTGGTTGCGTGCATTTCTCTCAACTGATAGGCCATGTATATATCAAATCCTTCTGGAAAATGAATAGGGGCTAATACTGGTGGGGGTTTTATGGCAACTAGAATGGCATTATAGACACAGTTAAACATAGCAAAATAAACTTCCAAAGTCTCATTTGGATCCCTTTTTAAATTTTTGTATTCATTTAGAATTCGAAAGGGTTTTTTTAGTTTCCCATCTATTAAGAAAGCTTTGGTGAAACTGAGTTAAATCAAATATGCTTCCAGCTAGTAATTCTCGATACCATTTCTTTACTTCTCCCATTAAACTCTGAGCAAACAACCTAATTTTTTGACATCATCATCATCGACTTCTTCTAAGTCAGAGAAGTCATTTATCCTATCAATATGTTGTTATGTTGTGACAAGACTTGTACCATCAAATTGTGGCAATCTTTGAGCATAATTATGTGGCATAGAATTTAAAGGTGTCTGTAATATCAAAGGATCATATCTCCCTACCATGATTTGTATATGAAGTGCACATGAAACTTCAATAGGATTGGGTATGGAAGCTACGAAAGGAGGGGTAACTACAATTTGCTATGTAGATGTAGGGATTGCAGATGAAGTGAACTGTTAATGGGGGTTGTTACTACATAAATGGTGGAAATGAAAGGGGTTTGTGGTGGAATGGTATAAATAGGGGAAGTTTTGGGTGGGGTTGAAATTTTAGGAGAAACCTTAAGTGGATATGGGGATGAAGTAGTGAAGGAAGAGGATGCAGTTTTAGGTGACTCACAAGATGTATGTATAGCTTGATCTAGTTTAGATACTAGTTTCTCAAGTTTTTCAAAAAATTTAATGGCATCATTGTAACAATGAGGTTTAATAGCTTGATGTGTTAAAATGTGAGGTTTTCATATATTCTTATCAACCACTATTTGAGGTATCCAAGTATCTGATTTGGTTCTAAATAAGATATGCTCAAAATCTAGATCCAACCCACTATCAACTTCATCTAGATTCTTAAAACCTAGAGGGAGAGATTGAGCTTTAGATGGAGGGTTGTTACTCCCATGGATTTCAGTTAGACTTTTCCTTATAAGGATTAGCTCAGGGTTGTCTACAATCTTTGGTGGATTGGGATTTGGTTGGCTCTAGTATGTATTCTTTTGGGAGCTAGATCTATTACAAAATATGTACAATTATTAAACTTTATACAACCTTATGAATAATAGACAGTCTTAGACCAAATTTTAGAAATGGAAGTTTTAAGCACTTAGATGAATTTTAATTCAGGAAAACTTAAATATGAATCAAGTTTGTTCTTCCCCAATATGGTCACCAGAATGTTAGCACTTTGTATTTCCTAATACTGTGAAAGAAGTACAAAGGTAACCATAAAACCACTTTGGAAGCTGAGATCTAGCCTTGCCAACTTCAGAGAGGGATCTCTCTTTCAGATTTAGATTTATTTATATTGAGATATTAGGCTAGTTATGAACGTTCGATAATTTGGTTTTTGACTTGGTTTGGTTGATAATGTAACAAGATACCATTGGGCAATGGAGTCAATTTACTTAAAATGGATTTGTTTCAGCAATGATAGACATATCTAACAGGGAAAGGTATGTTGAGATTGCAACAAGATGATGGAGCTTAGTGAAAAGAGTCGCCTTCACTAAGTGGGCCCGCAGGCTATTTTTGGCGCAAGTCTATTTTTAGACTATGTCTATTTTTAGACATATGGATCATGTCTATGGATTGCAGGTTGCTGTTTATGGATGATTGATCAAGTTGGGAAAAATAGATGGACTTCTATTTTTAGATCACAACGGAGTGACTGCTCAGTCTAAATATAGAACAGTCAAATATTATTAGCTCATAATAATATTTAGACTATAATCTTTGTCTTATTCTCTTGGAGCACTTCAGGATGAGCTACGGATGTGGTACATGCAGATCCCAGAAGGAAATACGTGGTTACCTATGGGATGACTAATATTTGCATGTAGGACTTCAGTTAGAACTCAAGTGAGTTGAGTTTAGTGGACTGGTGCAGTTGATGGAGTTGTGTTCAGTTTAGCTTTGTTACACTGGTTGTATTTAGTCTAACTGGCAAATAGACTAGAGATGAGTTGGGTGAATTAGTTATTAATTAATTCACAAGTTATTAACTCATAATACAACTAATGAATACATTATTAAACTCAGTTGCATGTCAGTGCATGTTCAGTTCAACAGGGATAGGTGTTAGAGGATCAGATTGCTATCAGTTGTGACTATAGTTGTGCACCAGATCTTGCACAATCAGTGGGATTGAGTATGCCAATGAGTTTGCCCACGTATTTGCCCACATTGTAGCTTGTGCTCACGTCCAACACAGTGTGAGTGATTCTTTGCAGGTAAAATACGAGTTTGGTAAACCATTCTCATCAGTTCTTGAGCAGGTATTGAGTAGTGGAGGCAGGCAAGCAGTGGAAGAGATTTGGAGATCAGATCTGAGCTGTATCGTGTGTAACAGAGGTGGAGATACTTGTGAGAAGTATTATGCTGTGTAATGTTACATGAATCAATCATTAATATACATATAATTGGGGTTTTTAGCGAGACGCTTTCCCCGGGATACATACTGTGTTAATGTGTGAATGCTCTTGATGTTTTATTGTTATTGATGCTGCTATATTGATGATCAACGTAGAGGAGCTTACGTATTGTGTATGTTTTCCACAATAGTACATGATCAGGATAATCTCTGTTGAATATGTGTTAAATTATTCAAAATTTCTACATGGTATCAGAGCTGTTGATCATCAGATCTACTATTCAGGACGTGTTTACATTCTATTTCTCTAGGCAGAGCCTGTAATTGGGCCAGGTAGCCTCTGGATTCATCCTTCCTTTGGAAGGTGAAATATCCGGTAAAAGCCCATACAGTTAATCTCTGTACGAGAAATATTGTGTT
>APFE031468153.1:356406-418722 GCA_000404065.3 Pinus taeda | reverse complement strand
GGACACCTTTTGGACCTTAAGTGTTTGAGTCGTGTTCTGAGCCTGTGGGGGACGACCTTTAGCGGGGAAATTTGGGTGACTGTATTGGGCTGCTAATGCACATTCCACCTTACGAGCTACCTGGCAAGCCTCCGTCCACGTGGGAGGGTGGTGAAGTAGAACTTGAGCTTTGATGGCTTCTTTAAGACCGCTGATAAAACATTTTGTGTAGAACTCATCTGTGAGACCCTTAGTGCGGAAAGCTAAGCTTTCAAAAGCATTAATATATTCCTCCATTGTACCAGTCTATCAGAGCTTAGTGAGACGACCCAAATAAGAGTCTTCTTTTTCAAAGCGATCTCAAAGAGCTTTGGTAAATTGGGTCCAAGTCCTAAAATATCCATTGCAACACTGATGCCATTCCCACCATTTCCACCGTTCATTGTCGAAGTACATGCTCCCCAACATAAGCTTAGTCGCATCATCTAGGATATGATTCAATTTGAAATACTGCTCCATTTGTGCTAGCCATGCGGATGTGTGAGAACCGTCAAATTTATGCATATCCAACTTAGGAGGTCATTGACTGGGTGGTGGATGGGTGTTCCAGACGTGAGGAGAGTGGCTAGATTCACCGTAAATGCCTTCATGGCCATTATACCCCTCCTCGTGGGCTTGCGCCTTGCTGTTTGACATAAGATCCTCCTTGCCTTTTCCCTGAAGACTCTGTAGCTGCATACTTAGTCTACTAAGCTCTTTGTTCATTCTATCCAGATCTAGTCTGCGAAGCTGATTTTGGATTTTGTTCACATTTTCTTCCATTTTGTCCATCCTTTCATTGGCCATCGCTTGAGCCTTAGTTGCTACCATACACCGACCAGATGAAAAATTGGGACCGCCAAAAATTTTTCACAATTAATTGAATGGTACCACCATGTTCAGCTCGTCGTCCTGATTTTAATGGGCTATATCACCAATAAGCGTCCCGGAAGATCTCAGACTTTTTTTTTTCTTTACTCCTAACGGAGTTTTACTCCTTCTTGATCAATACTGCAGTCACCAAATCCTCAAAATGTCAATGCGGCCAAAAGTCCTGCGACAATTATACCCTAGTATAGGAACCCTTCACAACGCTTCTGGTCTGGTGGATCTGAGAGATCTGAATGGCAGATCGGATAGCGCTAGACGGCTGAACTGACTGCTTTGACAGATCTGATGAATCTAATAGATAGGAACTAGCTGATTGGGACCGATGTCTACTGCTGCTGCACTCCTTTGCTCAAGCGGATCTGGAAGAGATGATGAGTAAAAAAGGAAACTAGGGTCTTGAGGAGTGTCAGGTGCTACAGATGCGCAATATAATAAGGTCTGGCAGTAGTACTCGGCCCAATGTTTCAGGGCTCTAACTAAGGAGGGTCGACCGTACCCTTAGCCGTACCACCCGACTACCCTATCGTACGGGCCAGTAATCTCTCCGAGTGTTGTTCTCGGTGTACTGTAGCCGCAAGACGATCGCTGGTTTATCTATGGCGAAGTTTTTAGGGAGCCTATGGGGCTTCCGATATACCCAGAGGGTACATGGAAGACAGTCTGTGCGCGGTTCTATCTAATGCGCTACTACTCGAAGGGGTACCCACAGGGGTTACAAGGGAGTCCAACAGACGTGACCACCTCTTGTATTTCCTGCGTGCATGCCTCCCCAAAGCCGCAGATTTATGCGCTCAACGACAGATCCCGTGGTTTAAAGACGCCGGAACACGTCTCTAGCCAAAAAAAAAAAATCTTATGAAATGGAGATCCCACCGGCCCTGGAAAGTGCTCTGATACCACTTGTTATGCTCTTAACCTGCAAATGATACCCAAATACGGAATATGCGAAGAAAAGATACCTAGAACACAGAATATGCGAAAAAGAGATACCCAGAACACAGAATAGCAATGATTTTATTATTCAGAGAGTAATGTTCACTTGCCTCTTCGAGGGGGCAACCTCCAATAGAGCAGAGCTCGATTACAAAATAAGACACGATGCTCCTAGGGAGTCTCTATCCTTTATATATGACTCATACATGCAATACCACGAGCCAATACCGTGGTATTACTAATACCATCTATCTAATACTACGACCCATTTGCAACTAACTGTGGTTCCGTTATTAATTGCGGATTAACCACTTACAATTACTAATGTGGGCTTTATTGACTCTTTACTATGACGTGGTCCCATTACATAGATAAGGGGGTTAGGGTGGGACCCTAATAGTTATCCTCTTCTAACACATGGATTCTTTATTCAAGAGAAACTCATTATATGGCTTCATTAAATCATGTCTTTTCATTCTTGGAGTCTTGTATTGAAACACCTGTTTTGATGGGAGATGACTCTCCTATTAAAGTTTGAAGACAAGGAAAACCCTATCTTGATTATGAAAGCTTTTAGAATGTGTTACATGTTCCAAATCTCTCCATAAAACTACTTTTCATTTACGAAATTACACACTTTGGTATAGGTAAGTGAGTTGAGTTGATTCCAAATTTAGTGGTAATTTTTGAGTTGATAGATGGTTCCAAAGTTATAGTTGGTAAGGTGGATCATCATTTTAAGTTGTATGCATTCTCTCATTTCATTCCAAAATCAAATTGTGTTTCACTTTTAACTAATGCCTATGAAGAGAGAAAATTCTCGGATGAGATATTTGGACATCTAAATTACAATTATTTGGAGTAACTAGGAAGGGATAAAATGGTTAAAGGTATATCCAAAATGTAGTTTGCAGATGGAGTTTATAAAGGTTGTATACGTAGTAAACAACCTAAAAATAATTTTGATGCAAATATGGATATCATCATTACTCCTAGAGATGGTGTAGAGTGATGTCGTACGTCCTTTCCCTCACCCATTCATGAATAAATTTAAGTATTTACTCACTTTTATTAACAATCAGTTAAGATATACATGTGTTGATTTTCTACAGTTTAAATCTCAATTACTTGAACTTCTTAAGGATTTCAAATAGCTTGTAGAAAACTAAGCAAGGAAAAGGATCAAGATACTTCATATAGATAATGAGGAGAGTTTGTTAATTAATATGTGGAGAATATAATTCACAAGCAGCTATGGATTTGAAACACACAATACTACATAGTCCACAATAGAGTGGAGTAGTAGAGAAAAATAGCATGATCTTGAAAGAGATGGCTAATTATATGTTGAAAATAGATCACTTCCTCCAAAGTTGTGGGTTGAGGCTATCAACTACGAGGCGTATATTCATAATAGAGTGCCTTATAAAACGTTGAAGGGCATCAGATAGGTTTTAGATGACAAGTTGCAAGCTAATTGTATTTTCCTTCCCATCTTGGGTCAAGCTAGAAGATGGCAGAGCTACATTTTTTATTGACTTTACAAAGTATTTATAGTTGGTTGGGAGCCTTCTCTACCTTACCCACTCTCAACCTAACATATCTTATGTGGTTGGACTATTTTTTAGGTACATGGAGGAGCCACATGAACTACATTGGAAGGAATCCTAGTATATACTCAAATAGGTCAAGGGGGCATTAGATTTGGTATACCTTATGCAATAGGGTCTTCGTTATATTTCATTGGTTACATGGATTCAAATTGGGTTGGAAATAACATTGAACATAAGTCCACTTCAAGTTATGACCTCAATAGTATGTTTGTTCATATATGTTGTTCCAATATAAGGATATTAGCCATTGCTTTATCATTGATATAGGTCAAGTAAAGAGGTTTAATGAATGTTTCTACATAGATTATATGGTTACAACACTTCCTCACAAAGTTGTGTGTTCAAATTAATTTTCCAACGTCCATTATTTGGAGTGATAATCAAAGTACATTGAAGTTTTGCATAGATCCAATACAATGAAAGAGAACTAAGTGTGTGGAGGTACACATGTACTTCATCTAAGGAAATATCTAATATGGGGACATTGATTTGCAGTACTATCCATATTTAGAGCAAGTTCCAGACATCTTCACTAAGACCTTTATTGAAAAAATGTATGGCTTTACAAGATCTCTTGGAGGTGTAAGACATAGATACATAACAATGGATTTTGTTTCCATTACATTTTATTTTAGTGTGTGTGTGGTAAGGGGGGGGAGGAATGGTGCAAGGGACATGGGGTGGGGTTCTTCCCAACAGGTTTTCCCTATTTAAATCACTATTTTCATAGCATTTTTTCATATTGTTTGTACATGAGTAGTTAACATCATTGAAAATTTCCAGTAATCATTTATTGTGCATATCCTAGTTGTGGTTCAAGGGGATGTTGGAGTATATGCACATTTCCTACTATTTAGAAGGAATGTTATTTATAGAATTTTCTATTTTTAGTAGGTGTTTCCATGTAGGATAAAATGTGGCAATGAATGGGCACTGACTAGAGATTAGCTTGGTTCTAAGAGTGCACTTCCTTATGCTTATCCTCCTCCTACACAAATGCACACTTCCTTTCTTGTTTTTGGAGATAACCTTATCCACTTTTCTTTTTATTCTTGGAAAACTTATCTCCTAGGTCTTAGTCCTAACTTTGGCATTTATATGTGATTATGAAGTTAGGAGTTGCATGTTTGAGTACTTCTTTAGTTCTCACTTTTTTCTGGCTCATCCTATCCTTAGTCAACTCTAGTGTTGACTCCAAACCCATTTTTGACTAGCTAACTCTATTTTTGGGCTAGTTAACAAAAGCAAGAGGGAGTTGTTATTTTGCTATGTGTGCATGTGTAAGGAACGCTAACCTAATGTGCATTATTCCTCTCTCAAGAGAATGTTTTAAATATGTGCTCAATTCAAGCAATTTAATATAGATCTTTTAGTCTCCTAGTCTAAAGAGTGATATTTTATTCTATTTTTTCTCTTTTTGTCTTGTAAATCACTATTGTAGTATTTTTTAATAGCTAAATTCATGTGCTAGTTCTTACAATTCTACAATATATGCATGGATATGTTCACACATTTTAGTAACAAAATCTAATGTGGCTTCCACTTAGCACTATAGTGGTTAGAGAAACAATCAACTTAGAAAGGACATAAGTTTTTCATATCAATTTTTGTTTTAATACAATGATACAACATTGAAAATCTCTCTACGAAGAAGAAAAAATATTTCATTTTTCACTATTTCAGATTTCTCATGTTTAAGTTCCAAATTGACCTTAAAAAATTAGGATCTAAAATTTCAAAATTCTTAAAATTCAAAATTTATTTTAACATGCCTAACTTTTTATTTTTAAAATTTTAATTCTAAAAGATATAAAGAAAATTTATTGATTTATTTTAAAATACTTATATAAATAAAATGAATTTGAAAATAATTTTTATAAATAATTTAAATTCCATCATACTTCCTCTCTTTATAGTAGTTATTTTAATACTTTTTGAAAAAATGAATCCTTTTAAAACTGATAAAGAAAATTTAATTGTAGTTCAGTTACTTACTAATAAGAGTAATAAGAGGGAGATGTATAATTAATTAAATTTTTAATATAAAAATTAATATGTAATAATTGAGTTGATAGGTGATTCTCATTATGGGGAAGGTGTGTAATTCATTCCATGCTCAACTGTGAATTGACATGTGTTGCTTTAAAAAAAAGATTATCTAAATAAAATAACAATATTGGTTGTAATAGAAAACAAAAATGAGTATTAACATTTTGTTAGCTTTAATTGAAATCGTTATAAAATATCAATAATATCATTCTAGTTATATTCACTAACTTGGTTGGTAATATTGCAACACAATATAAAGGATATGTGATAAAAATAATTTATTCTTTGTCTTTATGATAAATAAAGTATTTCCATATTTATGTGAAGTAACATAACTTTATATCAACTTTACAAAGAAAAAAAGTAAATAATAATAATAATAAATTAATTTTTAGTTTTAAGTGTGAGGAAATGTTTCAATGCGCAAAGAGAAAAATTAAATTGAAAGTGATAAAGAAAAACCATTTACTTACTAATATGTAACATCCCTCGGTAGATCTCATGTAAAAATACACAAGATTATAAATTTTTTACTATATTTACTACCATGTAATATTTGAAATGACTTATTGCATATTCTTTAACTAATCATTAGATAAAATCAACATCAATAAATAAAGTAAACTTAGAAGTGGAATAGAAAGTCACATAACATAATAACCTTTTATGCAACTTGTTAACATAAAGTTTTATGTTGTAACCTTGCACCATTATCATTGTGCATTTAATTAGGCTAGTTAATATAATGTTTGACGATGTAAGTGTGAACGTCATGCAAGGTAGAAATATCATCAAAATGGCACAATAGGAAAACACATCAATGGGCACCGATATACCCTAGAAACTCTGAAGGGAAAAACCAACAAATGTTTAATTTATTAAATGTTTCATGAGGGTGTTCACCCCTCACTCAATTGAAGCAAGGGAGTTTATCTTTTGTCCATTATTAAAAATCTTAAAAAGAAATATCATCTTTAATTCAAGTATAACTAGCTAGAAGCCATTACATTAATCATGTTATCAAAACACTTTACCCCAAAATTCCTCGAGTATTATATATTTGCGGCCTAGTTGGCTCTAGAAGTGGAATACCCTTCATTTGATGATCCTTCACTTTGCATTAATCAAGAACAATGACCTCATTTCTTACCATAGCGTTAACTAAAATCCAATTCTGGTTGTTGCATAAGGGATGCATTAGACACTATTAATTCATCCTTTGCATAAGTCACATTTATTACCGTGAGAAACTTTGGCGCCGAGATTATATAAAATATTTATCAAACCCAAATAGTAAACCTCTACTAGATATGCTTCAAACATCTTTTCATGTGCATAAATAAAATGCATAGAGAGTGTCAAGGCATGCTTCTTTATTGAAACCACGCGTGTTAATTAAAATCACACAATTACAAAAACATGTCTATTTATCTATTCATGTGTATGTCTATGACAATGTCTATCCATCCAAAATTTACATGCATAAAGTAAAATACACAAATATTATCAAGGCGTGCCCATATATATATATATATATATGTGTGTGTGTGTGTGTGTGTGTGTTTTAAAGAAAAATATCACAATAGCTATTATCTTGGTGTATGTAAATGCATATTTTTTTCCAAAACAAAAATAACATGGTGGGTATTATTTTTGTGCATATAAACACATTCATTTTTCCATGAAAATTGAATGTTATGGCTATTACTTTTGTGCTTAAAAACACATATTCATTTTCTAATAGAAGCTAGTACAACAACTATTATCTTTGTGCACATAAACATATATTATTATTCAATAAAAATAACAAAATACATGTTATTTATGTGTGTATAAACACATATTCTTGTTCAAGAAAACTAGAATAATAATTACCTAATATTTTCCAACAAAATTAGTAAAATAAATACATTATTTTTCAAGAAAATTAGCAAAATAGCTTTTATCTACGTGCTTATAGCCACATTCTTTTCTCAGAAAACTTATCATATTAGTTTTTATCTATGTGCATATAACCACACATTATTTTCCAAGAAGTCTATCCCAACAATTATTATCTTTGAGCACAAGAACATTACTTATTATTTTCAAAGTAAATCCTATAATTTATATTATCTCTGCACATGGGATCTATTTATGATTCATTTCAAAACAAAAATTCATAGGTTATTATCTTTACACACAATTACATATTCCTTTTCAAGAATAAATCAACAAGGTAAATCTAATTTACCTATGTCCCTGCACTTATAAACCTTTCAATATTTTCAATGAATGAAAAGCTAGCTTAACTTATATTTTCCATTTGATGATTGGAATATGTTCATGGTGTTAATTAACAACACCTTATTCTTTCAGTGTGACCTTGAACACAACAACTCACCATCACTCAAAGTAGTTAATGCTCTGATAGCTCCACAATCCACCATTAGTTGTAGCTTACATTTATCCTCTTTCGTGTTCAGTAGAAAAATAAAAGATGGATTGTGGATATGAAACATGAAAATCCTAATAGGCAGATGTGGCAGCACCGAACTTAAAACCCTTTGGAAACATGTTTCTATCTTTACTTAGAGAAGATGGTCCTGCTACATTAACTTCTCCAATATTTAGAACAACGAAGACATAGAGTGAAAGTAACATACTTAACTCTGTAATTCTTACCGTCTCATAGGTTGTTCACAGTGCATTTCATCTTTAAAGAGAATGTGAAGCCAATAAGTCGTAGTAGGAGTTTACACTTTTTACCATGTTATTTAATGGAACCACTTGAGTTGGCATTTTCGTGGGAAAAGAAATTCACGCTTTGTAACTACTTCTTAGGCAACCATTTCTTGATATCAATTGGTTCGTCAACATCAACTTATTAACCCAATAATACATTTTCCATGTTAATAAAGTTATAAATGCTAATGTAAATATGTTGGCATAGGGATATTACATTCTTCCCCCCTTAAAGATAGAATTTTCCTCTACGTTTATCGTATCTTCATTATATTTTTTCCAGCCTTTATCTCCCTCTAGAACTATCTTTTCATTGAGATTGTTTTTATCTTCGTAATTTGTTTCATCTATCAATCATGACATATATCTCCAGTCATGATATTTTTGTAACCAGAACAGCCAAAAAGGGGTTCATTCCCCTTCAATGTGAAGGATTTTATTTTCAACAAATATCATTAAGTAAAATATTAAATTTTTATTAAAAAACATTAAAAAATAAGTTACGAAAATATTCATTTTTTTTTACTTTCAATCATTTAGTCATTGTTCAATTACATAAAAACAAAAACAAAGTCTCTATACTCACTTATTATTACTTTCTAATATTATTGGAAATCATTGCCACTTTAAGCAATAATTGAATTACAAATGGTTTATAAATTGTGGCAAGCAATGTAAGAGTGGTTTACAGCTCGACAACAAGCATCTAGGGTGGTTTATTAGCATCCATGGAAATCACCCTGTAGTGTATGACCAACAAATCCAATTAGTATCTCTCAATCATAATCACATTATTTTTAATCACAACACTTTCAACTATCAATTATTTATGCAATGTCAGGTGATATTTTTTATCATAGTACTTCTACAAGTATTCAGAGAGCACATAGCTCTCTAATCATCAAAATTATTAAAGTAGCCATAATTGCACATAGTGCATATTGTTTTAGCCCCTTGCTAAAAGAATCCATAAGACTATGGATACAATAGAGGTGGCCCTCAAACTACACTTCTAGTATTTCCTCCTCAAGCGTTAGGCTCCTTTAATATTCCAAAACATAATAGAAAAATAAAACATTTTCATTTTATCAAAAAAATATATATTTACTTTCTCATAAGGAATGTTTACTTTTCACTTATCTGGTTAATCAAACTTGGTCTGCCATGAAAACCATAGTGGGAAAAATAGTGCTACTCTCAACCAATGAAAATTGGTTTCCACTAACCAAATTGAGCCTATTTCACATCTAAGACAAGTCCATGACAATGACCACACTTGGTCTGGCACAAGATTCCTCTTGGTAGTGTCCTTCCTTTTCATCTAAAAACATCTCTTCTAGAGGAATTTAAATCTGAACATTGACCTCTTCTAGGCCTCCTCCAACCAGGCTCCAAAACCAACAAGATTGCCTCAAGATTTTCCCCTCTCACCTTCTTGGCCAGCCTTTTTTCCCTTACAAATATAATCTATATCTAGAAAGAGGAAATACAGGTAGGAAATAGCCTCTTTCCATAGCCATCCTTGGGCTTTTCCCAACTATCCTGTAACTGCCTTGGATGTGAAATTCTATTTAGCACCTTTCCCCGTGATAATTTATGTGGTTGGCCTTATGCACATTTTATATTTAATATTAAAGTAGAGAAAATAGCTATGTACATCAATTTTCATACTTAGCCCTCAGCATGGGCCACATAGTATATAAAAGTAATTTTATAAGAAACCATGAATAACATCTCATGTCACACGAGTGGTGTTCATTTCAAATTTTCCACATAATAATCAATATGAAACTTAGAAAAACATTACTATTTCTATGCATAAATCTTGAATATCATAACCCTAAACATTATACCTTTACATTTGTAGTTGCAAATCACATTGCAACATTTTACCTTTCACTAGTTCTTATATTTCATGTTACTAGAATATCAATGGCATCATTATGTTGACATTAAGCTACCTCTGCTTAATCACACTAGCAACATTAGCCACAACTACGTTTTATAAAACCATATCTTCTACAAAATTATGTCAATTATAAAAACATCTTGTCAAATATATTCATGATGCACATCATGCTTGGTAAATAACCTATCCATATTTCACTTAGATTTCCATGAATTAAGAATCAGATTAGAAAATTAGGATATGTCTTTAAAACAAAGTTTCCATGAAGATGTTTTTCAAACAACAAATAGGGGAAGAAGACCTTAATCATTAACATTCAACATAGTTCTAATTCATGAAAAAATACATTTCATTTTATGCAAATTTGTCTAACCAATAGTCATTATGAAACATTACTAAATTGAAGTCAATCACATAGACTTTTCTTGATTAACTAAATCACTAATGCCAATAGATTCAAAATTCCATCTACATTTTTGTTTAGTGGTGACAATAAAGACACCACATTTCCAAAACATATTGTAATTAACTAACAAGGTTGAATATGTAGTGTCACCACAATATTCACATGTATTGGATGAATTTATATAGGATTAAATTAACATATTTGTTAGAAGTATGATGCATACCGACTAATTTCGTCATTGACTCATCAACTTGTAGAGTTGTGAAGATTGAACAAACAATGTGTTGACGGTGTTGGACCCACCAGCATTTAATGGGATCTACCTAGTGAGAAGTCCCAATTAGACCTCAAACCATTTGGTGTAGGAGTCCCAACAGTGGGTCGTATGGTAATGCCTTGACCGCGATTTCGAATAGAAGCAAGTAAGATAACTCTGTTGGTAGCAAGGGTGTAACAGTTACAGCAAGCCAAGTAAGGTACATGAGAGGTTCTAACACATGGGGATTGAGATGAGTGCGCCCATTGTAAACTTGTGATAGCAAGCAGTTGAGAAGGGAACACATGAGAAAAGGTGCATCACAACATGGAAGGCAAGTTATCTAGCAATCCAAAGTGATGGTTAAACCAATAGCACATTGCAGAAAGATTCATACATGCATACACAGATAGTTATACATGCATGCGTAAGTAAACAGATACATATATCATTTAGTGTAAACCAGGTAGCATAGAATACAATACAACATATGCATGAAACGTGCTAGCTCTTATTATATTAAGAATTGTAAGTTCCATTCATACAATACATCCATGTCCAACCACTAGTTCCGATAGCGGAACATTACAATCACAACAGCCTGCTCTTCCAAAGTGATGTCTAGCTCTGCACAGTGGAGAAGCCAAGACTCATTACAATATTGTCCAAGATCTCTCCAAGATAGTCTTATCGGAAGCTTGGCTAACCAAAAGCCCTTAGAATGAGTTATGAGGTTCTATTTATAGCAAAGGGTGTGGTGACCCTTGACATTCCCCTTTGTGACAATTCATCTACCCTCATGACTCTTCATCTACTCTATGGATGTTACATCCAACTATCGACAATTGAACTTCCACTTGACAAGATGTTACATTACAATTCACATGTGCCCATGTGAGGCAAAATGGCTTGAGCAATCCATGCAAGACATCACTAACACTTAGTCGTTCAGCTCCAGTTGGACTTTCTTCTTGTCTTTGCCTCGGTCAGTGTGTTGAATGGGTGGGATCATATGCGTGCGCATGATGACATGCATGTTGTTGAATTCTCTTGCATGTGATCAACAACATTGCTCACCATTTTTGCTCTGTGCTAGCTACTGGGATGGATCTTTAACTTGTATGGGCGCAATTTCATATGTGAGTGCATGTTGCACCCGTTGTTGTACCGGTTCTTGCTGCAACTCATTCACTTGTCTATGCAGCTCTTATCTTCCTTGAGTTGCTACTTGAGCACATGAAACTCCTTCTATATTATTTTCTCTGCCTTCACATGATCTTCATGTCGCATCGTCACCTCATAGCCTGAGTCTCCAAAGTTTCTTTCACCACAAATGGATCTGCTTGAGCTTGCAACTTTGTTCCACCTCTGTGTTGTCAACAACCTTCCCCTTGCATTTGTTGCATCTGGTATGTTTCCTTCAGCTATTATTCATGATGCTACTCGATGTGTTGTTGTTGTCATCATATCGTGATGTCCATATCTATTAACAACTTGATGTCTTTGTGGGTAGGCAATTCCATAGACACTTGATCGATTGTATCCCCAAGTGTGCTCTGAATGGTGTCTTCAACTCTGCTCTCTTTGAAACCATTATACCTGTACTGCTAAGAGGCAGATGAACACCTACGATACTTGGAGACATGGCAACATTCATGGCAAGCAATCCATCAGTCGAAAACCAAAATGAACTTGAGAACCGACTTGCAACATACCTGTGTGAGTGATCATGAAGGCTACGCAATTTCCATCACGAGGTCTGGAGACTGACTACCAAGACTATGCAAGGCACATTCTAAGCTACTAGGAAGTTGACTGGCTACTAGAACTACGTAATGCACAATCTATTCTAGCTGTTGACTGCTCGAACTGTGCAATGCGCAATCTCAGTTGGCAATGGCTGTAGGCTTAGTGACTGCATTGCACAATTTTCTAGGCCAACAGTCATTGTCCCTCAGAATTGCACAATGAAATGCTAGAGGATAGTAACTAGGTAGAAATGCACATTTCCTTAGAGGAAGATAGAGCCTTCCCTCTCAGGATTGTGCAATGTTATCTTGGTGAGGCAGAGTCTGGGCCAACACTACCCAGACTCGCTGACGGGCAACTGAAAGCGAATGTGAATGTAAATGCATGGAGATATTAAGTGTAAGCATAAGTGAATGGTCGTGCATGCAAACAGTGAGTGAAAGATTCAGAAAATGGAACAACATGCATGTGGGTGATGCAAGTCGCCAAATCAGCAACCGTTTGTGAAAAATAGTTTCATGCATGCGATAACAGTGAGATGTTAACGAAAACTGAAATGGTGCTAGTACAAGCTAGTATGTATCAAAATGACAAAAATCACTCACTAAAATCAAGCAGACAGCGTTCATACAGAGCAAAGAAAAAAAGGTGCCAGAAATGCAACAAAAGACATGGGAAGCAGGCTTACCCCAAAACAGCTGAGTTGAATGTGCCGATGGCGCCTAGATGTGATGTGAGATGTCGGAGTTGCAAGGTTGATGTTAGAATGAGCTCTACAGCATCCCATTCATGAGTTTTGATAAAATCAAATATGTGATGAGCATGCCACAAATCTAGGAAGAGCGACACTTGGTGGGAGGTTTCCGAGATGATCCTTGCATGCAACCTCTAGCTGCTAAAAGTAGATCCTTGAATCAAGGGATTCCTTTGCATGTTTCCTTGGGAGAAGTAGACCATGCATGAAAATCATTTTTGCTCGGTCCTGGAGGGAACCGATCAGCTCAACTGCACTTACAAGAGGTTGCTCAACTGCTGGGAGAAAATGCACATTTCTGGAAAGGTGATGGGCTGGCTGCCCAGGAGATTTACACAATTTTTGGGTAGAGCAACTAACTACTGCCTAGGATTGCGTAATTCCTAGGTTGAGCATCGTGCTAAGAGGAATTGCGCAATTTTTTGGATGAAGCCTGACTGGCAGAATTGTGCAATTATGGAGCCAAGCAGGCTTCCAAACTGAATTGCACAATTTCTGGAGGGAAGGTTGGCTTCCCTCCAAAATTGTGCAATTTCTTGAGGGACCTACTAAGCCTATAGCTAGACCAACTCTAGAAAAATAGCGTGTGAGGGGGATGCATCAAGCTTTGATATACAGGTTGCCTTTCTGCAAGAAAAACACTGAAGCTTGTGTACTTGATGAAGTAAGACATGCTACTGTGAAAGGTTGGTAAGGAGGCTCCAAAACGAAGCTAAGGAAAAATTTTGGAGGGTGTTTGTAGCTCTACAACACTTGGTGACACACTAGTAGAACTCCAGCTCTCTAACTAGACCTTGTTTGTGAAA
Source organism: Pinus taeda (assembly GCA_000404065.3). Classification (NCBI taxonomy): domain Eukaryota; kingdom Viridiplantae; phylum Streptophyta; class Pinopsida; order Pinales; family Pinaceae; genus Pinus; species Pinus taeda. The sequence continues at coordinate 404,614 of APFE031468153.1, read as the reverse complement.
AGAAATTTTAACACCTCCGAAACTATTTTCCAATTCTTACTTCATCTTGGTTTCCACACTTTCTTAATTGTAAGATTTAGCATATGCCAATCTCTTGGTCGATTGACAGACATTCCAAGCCAATTCAACACATTTGTTTTGATTGGGGTTGAGGGGTATAGTGGTGCACAAGCAATATTGTCATCTGAGTCTTAGTTTCATCTCTGGTGTTTCTCCACTGCCAGCAGGCCTAGACAATACCCCGGCGGGGTCACATAGGAATACAAGCATGGCTCCACTGCTAGCAAGCCTGGTCAGTACCCTGGTGGAGTTACTTGAAGCACCTCTCTGCGCAGGAAGCCTTTCTCTTCTTTCACCTTATTCATTTTCATTTTATAAAATTTATCATTTTTCATTTTTTTCATTTTTTCATAATTTTTCATAGCACTTATTCATTTCAGAGGCGGAAGAGGGATCCTGACTTATTGAGAGAAGAAGAGGTTTTCCTATAGAGAAGTAGTTTATTATACCTCTGACATGCATGTTAAGGTTTTCCCCCTCACCTTACCCACTAAGCTGATAAGGGTTAACCCAAACACAATCAACTAGAGTAGGTGACATATAGTGAGCGTGCAAGCATTGTGTTTTCACCAAGGTTCATTTCAAACAGTACATATTTTCCATCGATGTATCATGGAATAAAAGTAACATGTTCTTCATACAAAGGTAGGATGGCAAATAACCAAGTAGTGATAGTTGCACAAGGCCTCTTGTACTTTACCTGTCTTGTTTCAAGAGTCATGGATTGTTTCATGTGAAACTAACCTACAAACAAAAACAGTCAAACAAACAAAAAAGCAAAGCAGAAGCATAAGTGAATGCAAAAGCAAAGTGAGTAAGAAAACAAGAAAGAAGAAAAATAGACATGCAAAGCAGGAAAGAAAACCAACATGCAAGCAAGAAAACTAAAATCAAACTCTACTCCTACTCCTAAGATAATGGTGCATGGGCTTGATCATGTGAAGTGATATTTACAATGCAGCCATCGGTGGATTGGTTGACCCATGTTGGTGAAGGCATGGTCCACGAGCAACACGGTCATGCGGACTAGCAGTTGTGAAAGATACAATAATGAAGACAGACACACTCTGAGCTTACAATCGTCCACAGAAAAAGAAAATAAAATAAATAAAATAAAATGAGTGAAAGTGCATGACATGCAGTCTATGGACATACTAGGATGATGTTTGACACTATGTGTAGATGTTAAGCATAAGAAAACTCTATGCTGTTATGTGAAAGCCTACGTGAGGAAGGTAGACCACCTACTTTGCACAAGTGCGTGTGCTGAGTAAGATTCATCCATTGGACGAGCAATGTGATCGTGTATTTTGAGTGGAGGAAGTGAAATATGAGTGTTAGATTGATCTTCAATGCATACATATGAGTGATGAGGAGCCTTGCATGTTTGAACAATTTCCTGAGCAGAAGTGAAACCAACCTCAGGACAGCGAGGGTCTGACATAACCTTCAGCTCTGGCTGAAGTGCCTCGACAATCTGGGGGGTTTCGTCTTCATTGATAGATGAATCATTGTAGAATAGTGTCTTATATATATTAAAAAAAAAGTGAATCAACATTGTGATCAGATGATGGGGTGAAGAGATCACGACAACTAAGATTAGAAAATGTAGGATGTTGGTTAGCATCCTCATGATTCGATGAATCACACAGAGGGGTATATGAGAAGTAAGAACATTCATCCTTTGCATTTCTGGAAAAGATAGATGAAAAATCAAGTGGATGTTCAAAGAATGATCACTCCTCTCTATTGTCAGATGATGGACTGACATCTAGTGTCTCCTGCGAATGATCAACAAGGAGTGCTTTTGTGGACGGAAATACACATGAAAAATTAGGGATGGCAGGATCACCAAGGAGGTCAAGAAAAAACATAGAAGTTATGGACAAACAAGGATGGTCCTCTATTACCATTGGATGTTCAAGCTCCCAGTCATGCTATTCATGAATGTCAGTGCATGTTGGTTGTGCAACGTCGACTCTGTCGATAGATCGATCCTCGTTCAAAACAAATATAGAGTCTAAAATGAAAGAACACAAGATAATGTCATCCGGAGGATAATCCCAGTTTGAAGATGGAGGTTGAGGTACAAAATACATGTGACAAGGTGTTGGACTCACAACCAAGTCTGCGTAAAAATCGGAATGAGCAATGTCGGGAGGATGTGTTGGTTGAACAGATGTGTTTGCATGCTCTCCCACATCATTCTGTGATGGTGGAGTTGTTTGATGAGGGGATGATGGACAGTCACTTGTGACAGTGACCGTGTCTGTCTGTGATTGTGCATCTCCATCACCAAAGTATGTTGAGTGGGGTTTAAGCTTGAACTTCTTCTTTGGATTGACAGATTTGCAAGGCAGTATTTGAATCATACCATGAGATATTGAAATTTCATCTGACTTTTCAGGGTTTCAAACATGAATAGACAGAAGCACTCTGAAAGCTCCATAGGTGATTCGTGTGGGGCCTACCATTGTTTTAAATTTTTTTTATCAAACACTTTAGGATCAAAATGGTGGAAAATAGACTCGATTAGATCGTTTAACTGCTTGAATGAGTGCACGGAGTTATGAGGTAGTGTGCCACACCATTGTGATGGGTGATCATGAAGTGTGTGTGAAAGCAATGAACATACCTCTATTTCATTAAAACCTTCCATGCCTCACATGAGCATATGGAATTTATCTAAGTGCTCAGGTCAAGCCACTTTGCATTCACCATCATACGTGAGTTGTGACAAGTGATCCCAAAACTCCCCCTCGACGTGCAAGATATGTCTGTTGGATAGACATTTCGGAGGGCGAACTATAACAAACTCCATGATAGATGTGTTAAGATTCAAAATAGATGATGAGGGCTCATCTTGTCATATGTCCCTCCTTCTAGTGCCAAAATGTTGACGGTGCTAGACCCACCAACATGTAAGGGGATATCCTGGTAAGAAGTCCCAATTATACCTAACACCGTTTGGTGTAGGAGTCCCAGTAGTGGGTCATATGGTAATGCGTTGACCATGATTTAGCACAGAGGCAAGTAAGATAACTATGTTGGTAGCAAGGGTGTGACAGCTAAAATGATCCAAGGAAGGTGCATGAGAGGTTATAACACATGAGGGTTGAGATGAGTACGCCCCTTGGAAACCTGTGATAGCACACAGTTAAGAAGGGAACACATGAGAAAAGATGCATCACAACATGGAAGGAAAGTTAGCTAGCAATCCAAAGTGATGGTTAAACCAACAATACATTTCAAAAAGATTTATACATACATACAAAGATAGCTATACATGCATGCATAAGTAAACAGATACATATATCATTTAGATTAAACTAGGTAGCATAGAGTACAATATAACATATGCATGAAATGTGCTATCTCTTATTATATTAAGAAGTGTAAGTTCGAGTCATACAATACATCCATGTCCAACCACTAGTTCTGATAGCGGAACATTACAGCCACAACCACCTGCTCCTCCAAAGAGATGTACAAGCTCTTTGTAGTGGAGAAATGAAGGCTCGCTACAATACTATCCAAACTCTCTCCAAGATAGCCTTATTAGAACCTTCGCTGACCAAAATCCCTTACAATGAGTTATGAGGTTCTATTTATAGCAAAGGGTGGGGTGACCCTTGACATTCCCCTTTGTGACAGTTCATCTAACCTCATGACTCTTCATCTAATCTATGATTTTTATACCCAACTATCGACACTTGAACTTCCACTTCACAAGATGTTACATTGCAATGCACATGTGCCCATGTGAGACAAAATGGCTTGAGCAATCCATGCAAGACATCACTGACACTCAATCCATTGTGGTGAGACCAATTCTTTAGCATGCTTGTGATGGTGAAGGTGGTGAGCTGATGCCAAGCTTGGTCATCCATGATGTTGGGCATGTGCTCCATGGTGACTGATATGAAATGATCATAAACTAAAAACTTATGTAGAAGTGATTAGCCATTTATGATTGGAATGTTAACTGAAAGTGTAGAAATTGAGGAAATTGCTTGAGAATAATACTTTACGACAGTTGTTTAAACACAAGAAAGATGCATAACAAAAGTGAAAATAGTAAAAACACAGTTACAAGATAGCAAGATTGATGACGGAGTTCGTCCCTGATGGACTACATCTCTGGGTCCGCTTTCAAGATGGGCGACCATTTTTTTTAGGAATGAAAAGAAAGGAGTCGATTACACAGGGATTTAGTCAAGCTGAAATTGCACACAGTCAATTCTAACATGTGTAACCAAGAAGCTCTCTGAACCAGATTTCCAACGCTTCTTACAATTTCCAAAACCGACTTTTTATGCCCAAGAGATGATCGCAACAACTACTACCTCTCTGTCTCAACCTTTGAATGACAAGCTCCAAAAACACTCAAAATCCTCATTAACTCTTCACAAATCTGCAAATGTTCAGTTATACAGTGATTAAATGCATCATAACCACTTTGGGCTGATGGCAGGATGAATTGGTTGAGTTTGGATGGGATTAAAAGCTCAGTATTGTAGCATAGGGACACATAGGCTAGGTGCATGGTGGCTAAATTAACTCCAACAATAAAACTATTCTAAAAACCCAAAATAAACCATATTATGAATTCTTCCCTGCAGGCACTCAGCTAATAGGGTGGAAGGTTGTAACTGGTGCATGTGAGCATCGGCGGTTTAACCACCAAATGCCACCTCTACGATTTCCCCCAGGGGTTCCGGAAATGGTTGCGCTAGCTGTCCGTGTGTGACCATTGTCTAGTGGTTACATCTAGCGGCTTCCCTGATGCGGTTGTAGTTCTGGCGGTTAACCTGATGGACGGTCTATCTAGCTCTGATCACATGACCTCCGCTGCGGTGAGAACTCCGCAATCAGCTGGCGGTTTAATACAACGATGGTTAACATGGTCACATATATATGCCTTCTTTGATGTGGTTTAGAACCCTCTGCAGTTTGGACAAGGTTATTGATTTTTTTGTAATGTTTTATATGTTAAAAACATAAGCCAAGGGTTAGTTTTAGAGATAGGTTTATGTATAAACACATAGTTTGGATTTGTTTTGTAATGTAATGCATTTCAATGCTTAACACTAGATCAAGAGCTTTAGGTTAGGACTTTAGGTTTGTTCTTAGGGTTTTAGAATTAGGATTAGGATTTTGATTAGGTTCTCATGCATTGTTGCATAGATTTAGGTTTAGGTTTAGGATTTATATTTTAGGGTTTTAGCACTTTACATCAAGAATAGAGAAAAACCCATTTGTCCCCAAATGTCACAAAGCGACATTTGCGACGACAATCCTGATGATGAACCTTATTTAACTTCTGCAATGGACGACACAACCCAAATCCTGTGAGGCGAATGACAACACATGTTGTTGACCAAATCCTAGTGGAACTATCGATGAACATAAGTCAATAGCTAGGTACAAACTCGTATCAACTAAACGCCATGCAAAACCATAAAAATTACTTGAACAACCTGATCCATAACCAACACTATCGAAGTTGAACTGAAGTGATGATCACACTAAACACTAATGATGATACTTGATCACCTATGCAACTAAATCAATAGAATCCTCCTAGATCAATGACATCTTGCTGAAGTGAACTCTTGCCTCCATTGCAACCAGGTGCACTAGTATAGCTCCTCTATCCAACTCATCTGCTAACATGCACATGGTCTTCTTGGGTCTGGCTGAACTGGAAACACATTGATTCATAGTGTCTATGTTGATCTTCCAGTGCGTTCTAGTGGTCATGCACATCAGCTATCAACTGCATGTTTAGCTCCAGTTGGACTTACTTCTTGTATTTGCCTTAGTGAGTATGTTGAATGGGTGGGATCGCATGCATGTGCATGATGACGTGAATGTTGTTGAATTATATTGCATGTGATCAACAACAGTGCTCACCATGTCTGCCTTGTGCCAGCTACTGGGATGGATTTTTAACTTGTATGGGTGCAGTTTCATTCGTGAGTGCATGTTGCACCCACTACTATACATGTTCTTGCTGCAACTCATTCTCTTGTCTATGAAGCTCTTGTTCTTCCTTGATTTTTTACTTGAGCACATGAAACTCCTTCTTTGTTCCATTCTCTACCTTCGTGTGATCTTCATGTCGCATTGTCACCTCATAGCCTGAGTCTCCAAAGTTGCTTTCACCACAAGTGGATCTACTTTAGCTTGCAACTTTGTTTCACCTATGTGTTGTCAACAACCTTCCCCTTGCCTTTGTTGCATCTGGTATGCTGCCTTCAACTGTTGTTCATGATGATACTCGTTGTGATGTTACTACCACCATATCTTGATGTCCTTGTCTATGAACAACTTGACATCTTCGTGGGTAGGAAACTCCATAGACAATTGGTCGACTACATCCCCAAGTGTGCTCTGAATGGTGTCTTCAACTCTGCTCTCTTCGAAGCCATTGTACCTATACTATTGAGAGGTAGATGAACACCTGCGATAGCTGGAGACATAGCAACACTCATGGAAAGAAATCCGTTAGTTGAAACCAAAATGAACCTAAGAACTAACTTAAAAAACACTTGTGTGACAAATCATGATGGTTATGAAATTTCCACCAAGAGGTCAGGAGACTGACTGCTAGAATTGAGCAATGCATAGTCTAGTCTGGCTACTAACCGCTGGAATTGCGCAATGTGCAATCTCAGCTGGCAATGGTTGCAGGTTTAGTGACTGCATTGCACAATTTTCTGGACCAGCAGTCACTGTCCCTCAGAATTGTGTAATGTAAGACTAGAGGATAGTCATTGGGCATAAATGAGAATTTCCTGAGAGGAAAACAGAGCCTTCCCTCTCAAGATTGCGCAATGTTTTCTTGGTGAGATAGAGACTAGGTGAAGGCTGCCTAGACTCGCCAACGGGAAACTGAAAGTGAATGTGAATGTGAATGCATGGTGATACTAAGTGTAAGCATAAGTGAATGAATGTGCATGCAAACAAAGAATGAAATATTTAGAAAATGGAACAACATGCATGTGGGTGAGGCAAGTTGCCGAATTGGCGACCATTCGTGAAAAAAAAAATCATGCATGCGACAGTAGTGAGATGTTAATGAAAACTGAAATGGTCCTACTACAAGCTAGTATGTATTGAAATGACAACAAGCAGTCACCGAAATCAAGTAGACAACATTCATATGAAGTGAAACACAAAACGTGCCACAAATGCAACACAAGTCATGGGAAGCAGGCTTACCCCAAAATAGCTGAGTTGAATGTGCCAAACAACTCCTAGATGCGATGTGGGATGTCAGAGCTATAATAATGATGTTAGGAATGAGCCCTGCAACATCTGGTTCATGAGTTTTCTTTAAATTGAAGATGTGACGTGCATGCCACAAATCTAGGAAGAGTGACATTTGGTGGGAGGTTTTCGAGATAATCCTTGCATGCAACCTCTAGCTGCTAAAATTGGATCCCTAAATCAAGGGATGCCTTAGCATGTTGCTTTGGGATAACCAGTCCATGCATGAAAATTGGTTTTGCTCAGTCCCGGAGGGAACTGGTCAACTCAATTGCACATGCAAGAGGCTGCTCAACTGCTGGGGGAAAATGTGCATTTCTTGAAGGGAGCTGAGCTGGCTTCCCAGGAGATTTGTGTAATTTTTAGGCAAAACAGCTAACTGTTTCCCAAGATTGCACAATTCCTGAGTTGAGCATCCCTTCTAGGAGGAACTGCACAATTTTCTGGATGAAGCCTAACTGGCAAAATTGTGCAATTCTGGAGCCCAACAGGCTACCAAACTGAATTTCATAATTTCTGGAGGGAAGGTTGGTTGCCCTCCATAATTGCACAATTTCTTGAGGGAGATGCTTAGCTTGCAGCTGGAACAATTCCGGACAAACAACTTGTGAGGGGAATGCACCAAGCTCTAATAGATAGGTTGCCTTTCTGCAAGAAAAATAATGAAGCTTGTGTACTTAACGAAGCAAGACATGTTGTGAAATTTTAATAGGGAGGCTCCAAAACGAAGCTCAGGAAAAATTTTGGAGGGTGGTTGTAGCCACTACAACACAATGTAATAAACAACATTTTATTACTACTAGTTATATCATGAAGTGGGTAGAATATACATAATCTATTTTATCTCATGCATTTCTGTACATTGTTAAACTATCGAATAATCTTAGCTACCCTCATCCTACCAATTATCATTTATGTATGTTCATACGTAAGGCCACAACCCTTTTCCATATATGTGTTTATTAGTAACATAATAATGCATTTCCATTAAATCGGTCACTTTATATACATTCAAGGAAAATTTTAAGGATGGAAAATTTTCTTGAAGTTTAGAAACATTGGCGAATCTCACTAATCCCTAATATGCAAACTAAAATTTTTCAATGATATATTTGTAAAATTATTCAAATTTATAATGATTTATCATATAGCCACTATATAATGTTGGCGATTTTTGAGGTAAAATAATTTTATATTCTAAAATTTGGGCGAATCATCTTTTATAAAAATTGGAAATTGGCGAATCGTTTTTTGGAAAAATCATGGAAAATTAGCCCACTGGGCGAACATTAGCCCCTAAAATTTTCCATGTTAATACATTATTGTTATCATGATATAAGTTCCATATAAACTTCAAGAACTTACAGTGATGCATATGCGTTATTAAACAAACATCCACTTTTGTAGTCATCATAGTTTCTTGCATACCATATTATTATGCATAAAAGCCTATACAAAGCTCTACTCAAACAAGAACACTAATTCACCATTAGTACTTGAGTTCCAATAAAAATTATAGTAAATAATTCTAATCAGACCCTAAATTCAACAGCGTATTGGCACCATTATACCAATAACATGGACATGAACTACCACTATCACATTGTTTACAAATTTAATAATATTCAATCAAAAACTGAATTATGCATATTGCAATATACCTTCGAGGATAAGTTTAATACTTTCTCAAAATATCACATACAATTTATTAGTATGCCAATTACCAACAATGATGTCATACAATACTAATTCATGAAAGGAAGTACAATATACTAAATAATCAATGCTACCAACCATCATAAACTCATTCAAAATCCACAACAATACACAATCGTTAATTATCCATTACAATCAAAACCTACCACTTGACTCATGTTTATCTTCAACATTCAAAGGGGTTCTTTCAATGTATTTAAAAACATTCTATTGTCCTCTTCAGCGATATCCCCCACCTTTCTACCTTCCCTTGCTATCACATAAAACAATACATGCATTCATTCTTATCTTAGATGTTGTGCGTTGTAACTCGAAGCATTTTTCTTTCAATGCACCATTCTAAAAGTATGCATACAAATTCTAGAAGTTAATCCACACTATCACGATTTAGAGTGTGAGTATTCAAAATTATTCATGATTTAGCTACAAGCAATGCAACAAAATTTATTATTACATTTTATCCGCATAAAGACTCAAATGTGATGAGCACAATTATTCTTTAAACCGGACATTACACTTAGCATTCTTCAATGTGGTTATTAACACCATCATGCATCTCATATCAATGTAGTTTATTGCATATATTTCCATGTAATTTCCATTAGTATCATACCTAAAATTATATCCAATAGCATCATACATCTGCTCCTCGTTCTTACAGAACCCAAAAAATGTCAGTGTTGCAACCTTTTCTCTTATACCACTTGTAACATCCTCTGGTAGATCTCATGCAAAAACACATAGGGTTAGAAAAATTTTACCAGATTTAATATCATGTAATTTTTCCAATGAGTTATTTGATATTCCTTAACTGATCATTAGATAAAATCACCATCAATAAATAAAGTAACCTTGGAAATGGAATAGCAAGTCACATAACATAATAACCTTTGATGCAACTTGTTAACATAAAGTTTTATTTGTAACCATGCATCATTATCATTTTTCATTTAATTAGGCTAGTTAATATCATATTCGATGATGTAAGTGTCAACGTAATGCAAGGTAGAAATATCAACAAAATGGAAAAATAGGCAAACACGTCAATGGACACTTATATACCCTAGTATCCCCGAAGAGAAAAACCAGCAAAATTTTATTTTATTAGATGGTTTGTGAGGGCGTTCACCCCTCACTCAATGGAAGCAATAGATTTCATCCCTTTTCCATTGTCAAAAATCTTACAAAGAAATATCATCTTTAATTCATGCATAACTAGCTAGAATCCATTACATTAATCATGTTATCAAAACACTTTACCCCATAACTCCTTGAGCATTTTATCTTTGTGGCCTAGTTGTCCTCAATGGTGGAGTATCCATCATTTGATGATCCTTCACTCTACATAGACCATTAATCAAGCAAAATGACCTCATTATCTGTGATAGTGTTAACTATAATCCATTTTTGGTATGTGTATAAGGGATGTGTTAGACACTATTAATTCATCCTTCTCATAAGTCACATTTCTTTCTTACATTTAGTGTCATCAACAACATTGGCACCATGATTATATAAAATATTTTTCAAACCAAAATAATAAGCCTTTACTAATTATGCTTCAAACATATTTTCTTGTGCATAAATAAAATGCATATAGAGTGTCAAGGCATGCTTCTTTATTGACACCGCACATGTTAATTAAAGGCACACAATTACAAAGACAAGTCTATTTATCTATGCATGTTTATGGATATGACACATGTTTATCCATCCAAACCTCACATGCATAAAGTAAAATACATAAATATTACCAAGGCATGCCCATCAATCCATATATTTTTTTTAAAGAAAACTAGTACAATAGCTATTATCTTTATGCTTGCAAATGCAATCTTTCCAAAAGAAACTAGCCCAACAACTATTATCTTTGTGTATGTAATGCATATTATTTTTAAAAAATAAAACTACCATAATGGCTATTATATTTCTGCATATAAACACATTTTTTTTTCAATAAAATCGAACACAATAGCTATTATTTTTGTGTGTAAAAACACATATTCCTTTTCCAAAGGAAACTAGCCCAACAATTATTATCTTTGTGCACATAAACGTATATTATGGTAAAAGAAAACTAACACTATAGTTGTTATATATAATTATATAATATATATATATAAATATAATATATTATATATATATATACATATAATATATATATATATATATATTTGTGTTCAAGAAAACTAGCAAAATAATTACCAAATCTTTTCCAAGAAAAGTAAAATAAACGCATATTATTTTTCAATAAAATTATTATCTACATGCTTATAACCGCATATTATTTTCTTAGGAAAACTATTATAATAGTTGCTATCTCTGTGCATATAACCACACATATAAAGCATAGGTTATTATCCTTACACATAACTACATATGCCTTTTCAAAAATAAATCAACAAGGTAAATCTAATTTACCTACATCCCTACGCATATAAACCTCTCAATATTTTCAATGAAATGAAAAGTTAGATTAACTTATCATTTCCATTTGATGACTAGAATATGTTGATGGTGCTAACTAGAAACACCTAATTCTTTCATTGCAACCCTCAACACAACAAATCATTATCCCTCTAAGTAGTTAATTCTTTCACAACTCCATAATCCAACATTAGTTGAAGATTACATTTATCCTCCTCTTTCACGTCTGGTATAAAAATAAAGTATGGATTGTGGACGTGAAACACGTGAATCCCGATAGGAAGATGTGGCAACACCAAACTTGAAACCCTTTGGTAATATATTTCTATCTATACTTAGAGAATATGATCTTGCTGCTTTAACTTCTCCAGTGTTCAGAACAAGGAAGACATAGAGTGAAAGCACTAAAATTAGCTTTTTAATTCCTACCATATCACAAGTTCTTCATAGTGCATTTCATATTTAAAGAGAATGTGAAACCACATAAGTCTAGTTACCACTTGGTAGCAGGATTTTACGCTTTTTACCGTGTTATTTAATGGAACCACTTGAATCGTCACTATCGTGGGAAAAGAAATTCACGCTTTGTAACTACTTCTTTGGAAATTGTTTCTTGATATCAACTATTGTGGCCACATCAACATATTAACACAATAATACATTTTCCATGTTAATAAAGTTATAAGTTCCAAAATAAATATGCTAGCATAGGGCTATTACATAATAAATGTTATAAGAAGATATTTGTAATTTATTTATTCTTAATATAAAATTATTATGTGGTATTTAAAAAATATTAATAATAATATAATGATCTAAGTAGTGTCACAATTAACATTTAAGACATAAGTTTTATGGATAAAACATTCCAAGCTCTCTCTCCTCTCTCTCTCTCTCTCTCTCTCGCCCTCTCTCTCTCTATATATATATATATATATAATATAATATATATAATATATATATTAATATTATATATATATATATATCTATTGGCATTATGATATAGGTGTTGTCCTTGATGGAAACACACATAGATGACAGTTCATAGTGTAACAAGTTAACAGCAAAGGATTATAGATCAGACTCTAGAGATTGAAGAAACAGAATGTTTTAAGAAGTATACGTTGGTTCACTTTGTCCAAGTAGTGTATACATACAAGTCCACAGAACAAAAGCTGCATATACATATGCATGCACTTTCACAAGAGGAAAAGCACGTATGAGTTAGAAAATCAAGGAAATTCAAGAGTAAATAATACCAAGGGTCAATAACATGGTATTAGCTCACAATATTGAGCAGAGTAATGACTATTTGATCATGTCCAAGAATACCACAGGTTCTAAGTGTTGTTTTGGTCTTAGGTATTGAGAAAGGCCAAAAGCTATATAAGGAGGAGAAGATCAAAGGGTCAGGTGTGCAGATGTAAGGGTTTCTTAGAAATACTTCTATTTGATGTATATTTTATGTTGTAGGAGCTATGATTATGATATGATCTGAAATATTTTGTGCACCTTGAATTCAATGTTGGATCAGGATCATGAGACCTGAAATGACTTGTCATTGAATGATCTGATATTGGTTGGGCTAGATCTGATTGTGGTGAGCTCCAGTATTGTAGCAATAATGTTGCAACTCCTGGGGATTTCTTCTTTAATTTTATTAACCCAATAGTTCGTAACAAACTTGGAAGCGATGGTGTTATATGCACAAGTACTAGCTCTTACTGCAGGCTATCACTTGATCAGCTAGCGCAAGTTTGCTAGGAGCTTAAGCCAACTTCTATGAGTTTTCAGAAGAAGCTTTAATTGTGATGGAATGAAACTAACTCTACAAGGGCTATTCTACTTGTAGAAAGAGAATGAAAACTGAAATGAAACGCAAACCCTAGCAAGCCCTAGCAAACCCTAGTTTACCCATTAACCCTACTTTTGCAAGAAAAGAGATGGAAACTAATGAAATGAGTGCCATTGACTAATGAAAAGGTAAATTGAATTTATTCAATCTACTTCTAAAAATAAATGAGAATAAATCATCTTTTTGTACTTTTGAGTGTTTTTGTGTGGAATTATTATGCTTGTGATTTATCTAGTTGTGACTGTGCAAAGGTTTGGTGGAAAAGGAAGATGAAATTGGCTTTTGCAAAGGGTGAGAAAGATGTGGAGAGGTCCTAAGAATCCCCTAGTACCCTTCTGAAGAATTTCATTGCGATCAAACTTCGAAAAATCACTCACAAGGAATTCTATAGGAGACTGCAGGGGATCTTCAGGAGGTTCTACAAGAGGATCTATAGGAGGAGGCCGAAAGTTGTTTTTAGGGTTTTGAAGGTGGAAGAATGATGGGAAAGGGTAAATGAAGGTTGGATGAAGGTGTTGAGGTGTCTATAACTTTTCGAGGAAGGTTAGGAACGAATGTGATGGTTGGATTTGTTCAAATGGCAAGAAAGCAACTTTATGGAAAAAACGCAGAAATTAAGGCAGATTGACGAAATGTTGTGAATGAGTTGGGAAATCTATGAGAAGTGAGATGGTGCTGGCTGTTTTATGGAGGGATGGTGAGTTGAGATGTCCTGCAAGAGATCTGCACATTTACTTATCAAACCTGATCAAAGAAAGAACTAAAAATAGAGTTTTGTCTAGTTTGACCTAATTTCTGACCTACAAACAGAGAAATGTCGAACAATACCTTATGAACAAAAAATCATGTGAGATAAATATTGAAAAATAATAGGAAATGATCTAAGAAAGTGAATCTGAACCAATATCAACCTTTCCAACTCAAAGTATCACACTAGCAGTTGCATGGAAGAGCAAAAATTGTGTTTATGGTGGCACCAGTAGTGCCTTGACCTCAAATCATAGTCCCAGGAAAGGAAAAATAATATCAAGGCCTGCTATGGCCTTTTTGTATCTTATTTTTTCACTGCAGCAACTTACTTTAGCAACTTGAAACAAAAACAACTATTCTAACCATCAAAAGCAACCTAATCTAACAAAGTAAAGTGAATCTATGCAACAAAAATTAACTCATGAATTAAAACAAAAGCATATAAGTACACAAAGGAGGTGTTGGGAAGCTTGGGTTGGGCCCTAACCCAAGATATTCAGCCTTCTAAAAGAGATTAGTGTTGGCTCAAAAGATGCTTCATCTTTATTTACCAAAAAATAGTAGTTACATCACATAAATTGTTCTCAAAAAGAACTTGAAAATAAGTTGACCAATGTGCTGCACAAAAGTGCGAAAGTCTACTAAGAACTAGCTAACCTACTAAGGCTCGAAGCCTTCTTATTTATACAATTGGGAACTTCCAAAAATCCTCCTAAAATCAAGGAACTCAACTTCCTAGAACTGAAGATAAACAGCAGTCCTACTTCACTTGCTTAGTTGCCCCTTGGAATCATCAATGTGGGCCTTTGTGCTCCAAGTTGCTGATGGAGGATTCGAGGAAAGGGGTCATTAATGAAGGAAACACCCCCCCACAAGTCCTCTTCCCTGTTTTCCTCAAGTTTATCTGCCATTTTTGCTCATTAATTCCTTGTATTTGTCCAAAATTGTCCAAAAAACTTGCATAAAACACTCATTAGACTACATGGCAAAGTGACTAACCCATTCACTCTATTAGCATAAATATATTGAAAAACATGCAACAAACTAATGAGAATGGTGGATTAATTTGAAATAAGAGGCATAATGAGCCCATACAGTTACCCATTTATGGGGCTCATCATCACCCCCCTACTGAATGGGTTACTCATCCTCTGAGCAACTAATCTAGCTCTTCATCTTTAATAGCCCTAATAGATTCCCAGACATCCCAAGTCTCTAATGTGATATCTTCCTCTCTATCATGGAAACCTACTTTCCTATCCACTTCTTCCCACCGTTTCTATTCTTCCTCCTCCTTAACTCCTTCCAACAGTCCTAGCAGTAGTGGTGAACTGAGTTTAATCCCAATCCAGTTGGCTTTCAAATTTTGCAATGTATTCCACCTTCTCATGCAGACATGAAGGCAGTCATCGCCAAAAAATCTCTCCATATCCTCGAAATGAGCAATAGCCTGTGTTTGCTTGTCAACATAGTTAAGGAGAACTTGAGGATTAGTTGCAAGGTGTTGGTGGGCATAGATGAGAGCCAAGGGTTCTGCTAGTACTGCTCTAACCATCAGGGGCTCACTCAGCTCTTTTATCATCATTTTCTGAATTTCCACTACTCTCTTCTCTTCATGGCTCATCCAAGAAGCCATAGCCATTAACTAAAAATCTCCCAATGCAGCATATGGATCCCATAAATTCATGTCAGTGAGTGCCATGTTGTGTAGGTAAAATTCTGCTAGCTTTACTTTATCCTTAGCTGAGCTATGATCACATAAATGCATAAATTGGCCATAATCTTGAAATGGTATTGTGCTCCTCTGGGCCAATGTTTTAATCAGAAATTGGAGCCACTAGTCTTTGAGGTACAGTGCATATGATTTGGTTGGCTTCCTTCACTGCAATGCCTCCATTGCCCAACTGGCCATGCAGGCTAACTGGGCTTCCTTTTCCTGTAGCTGCCTTTTCAAAATCAGCACTTTAGTTTCTGCCTGGGATTCTTTTTCTTGTTGTTGTTTCATCAATATCTCACTATCTATCTGTGGTTCGTATTCTTGTTGTTGTCTCTTTTTTGCTTCACTATCTACCTGGGGTCCCTCTTTCTGTTGTTGTCCTTTCAAAGTTGATAGCTCATTTCCTCCTTGAGGTTCCCTTTCCTGTAGCTATTTTTCAACAATTCATTTTCTTCCTACAGTTGAGCTCTTCTGATGCTCTCGATATGCCTTACCGTGCTCAATTCTCTGCTCATCTCTCTCTACTTATTTTCCATGTGTCCTATGTCTTTGACCCCTTTGGATTTTGCAATCTGCATCTAGGTGTGGGTCCTGACTCTTTCCTTTTCCAATTCGAAGAAAAGAGACACTGCAAATTTTTGTGGGATGATCTTCCCACCCTCCAGAAGATTGTAATAGGAGCCTAAGTTAGGCTGAGGTCCAGGCTCTAGTATGCCTTTTGCCTTACCTTCCTCTTGGGACTATTCTTCTACCTTCCTTTCCAGTTTCTTAGTTTCTTTGAACTTAGCCAATGTCTCCTGTAGACAAGTTTGTGCCTCCTGTAGGACTACTTTAGAGTCTATTAATTTGATCCTTTCCTTCCAGGTGGAGGTCTTAGGACTCCCTCTCTCGTAAGTGATGGAGATTTTGGAGGGAGATTCCTCATTTGTTACAATAGGTGCGTCCTCAATGATAATGGGTTCTTTCGAAGGTGGTTGGGGCTTGCCCACCTTGATTCTGGTGCTCCTATGGGATTTGAAATACATAGTTGGATTTCTTTTTCTTTTCCATTTTTGCTTAGCTGGAGTGCTAAGTGCAGCAAGAACAGTTGTTGTTTCCCTCGGTAGTATCTCAAGGGACACTTCTTCTCGATGTTTTTATTCTTCATCCTCTACAGTTTTGCCTTTGTCTGTTATTTCTGATTTTGTTTCTACTGTCTCTAGTGATGTTTTCTCCTTTTCTTGCTGAGTTTTTGCCTTTCCTGTGGCAGTATTTTTCTAAGCTATCTTGGGCTTCTTCTTCTCATCTTTTGTCCTCTTCCTCTTCTTTGCTTTTGATGTTGTTTTCTTCTCTGTTTTAGGTTCAGCTGTGTTTGTGTCATGTTTCTCCTCTTCTCTCTACTTTTCTTCTTTTCCTTCTTCTAATTGAATATTATGTGCTTCCTCATGGACTTCCTTCTCAAGTTCCTCTTTCTGCTCCTCCTCTTCACTGCCAGATGGACTAAGGTCATCAATGAGAGTTTTTATGTCACCTTCTCTTGTCATGTTCCTGAAAACTTCCCAGACTATAGGTATTATGTATGTGTGGAGGGCATCCTCTACCAACAATTTAATGAGCCCATGGTGGGCTAGTTGGTCTGGAACACCTGCATTCAATTTGGTGCCACACTCTATCAATGATTGGAGGAGAAAATATGGAAGACAAAGTTTTCTAGATGCAAGTAGGTCCATTCCATATCTTAGTTCATGCAGTAATCTGAAATGATAACCATAGACTATATTGTATCTTCCTTCACAGGAGATATATTTCATGATCTGGTAGCTGACCTCACCCCATGGATAAGGTATACTTGTCCTTCTGATCCCATTCTTATCCTCTACAGGATGTTCATCAGGCTGGAAAAAGGTCTTTTTAGCAACCTATCCTAGTGGTTTTTCTTCTTTGCTCCAGGGGAGCCCAAGTGGAAGACCTGTAACTTTGCTAATGAATTCTAGTTTAAGCTCTATGGTTAGACCCCTGAAACTAACTATAACATGGTTCTTTGAATGGGGTCTTAAAGACATTAAAAATTCCTTTGTAATTTACTCATCATACCCATGAAATTTCTCAAAGAAAGGCATCCAATTTACCCTGGTAAAGAGAGCTACCACTTTTGGGTGTTCATGCAATTTGGTGGAATTCAGAGGCTCCTTTCTCATAAAACCCCCTGGCATGATGTTTAGTGACTGCTGGAAATTCTCAGGTGAGGAGAAAGACAACAAATTTTCAAAACCGAAAAGAGAGGAACAACTAAGGTTTTTTCCTGGAAACAGAGAGAGTTTTTCGTGTTTCTTCTTTTTAACAAATTTTAATTTTCCTACCCTTCAAACTCTGTTCTCAACCTTCCTTTACTACTTGGGCTATTGGAGGAAATCAATATTTTTCTAGAAAAAAACAACACAGAGAGCAAGATAGCGTTTTTCCTTTCTCACAAAATAAATAGACTTTCCAATGTAAATTCACTTCTTTACAGGCTTAATTTTCTATGGTTGCGTCCCTTCTTTACACAACAGAATATCTTGGAGGAGAAAGAGACAGAATTTCAGTGCAGAGAGTAAAAATGGAGAGACTAGATATATATTTCAAAACACAGGCAGACTTTTGTTTCCACTTTCCCTTCCTTTTTCAACCCAATACTTTGCTTCAAATCCCACCACCTTTTGTAGATATATCACATGCAGAGTGGGTTTCTAAGACTACATTTTTTTGAGCTCAAATTTGGCAAAAATTATGAATTTTCCCTCTACAGAGCTACTCTCTGGCCTTCCTATAGAAAGGCTCATGTAAATTGTGTTTCCGCTCCTGTAGAGTGTGATAATGCTCCTGTAAAGCCCGATAAGTGGAAGGGTTTTTAAAACTGGCAGAGAGCGACTACTTCGATGTTCTGAAGGTGGTAGGTGAATTATTGCAGCCGAGAGCTCGTCGATGCAAATGAAAACAAAAGGTATTGGAGGCTTCCACTGCATCGTACTTAAGCCTATGGCCTGATCTGCGGTGGCGAGGTGAGGTGGCAGGAAGGGTACATTATCCCCATCTGGAAAATTGGTCCCTACTCCAATGCCATTATGGTATTTCATGTCACCTACCTGCCATCACTTCCATCATTCTCATTATACGCTGCCACCGCTACCAGTTCTAAGTTTTTCTTCCCAAGTTGACAAACCACACATTTTGACTGCACCTTCTGAATGATGTTTGAATTGGACGAGGCTTAGTTGAACTGGAAGAGGTTGGCCAGTTAGCTAGCCACCGATTTCTTTTAATCGCGACCATCTCAATGGCTCATGAAATTTCTAAACAATATTCATGCAACAGAGGAACGAGTTTAGCCACGTAGCTGTTAGTCGCTACCGTGCTCTGCATGCTCAGAATGTGGCACTCTGTTTTTTTTATTACTACTGTTTTTGGTGCTCGTGGTCTCTGAACTGGTGGCTTGGCTACCTTATACTGGTGATTTTTGATCAGGAACTGCTCCTTGCACATTGCATACATCTTCGCTACACTAACCCTGCCTCTGGAGCTTGTTTTTTTTAAAAGATCCGTTGTTACAGGAATCCTGCAAGATTTCCTGTAGCTGCTTCTCCTTCAAAAATTTCTGGTTGATGCTTGAGCAGGGACTAAAGAGACAGCTAAGGAAGGTGCTAAAGGAAAGGAAAAGCAGCTGGAATGCATCAGGTAAGAAACAAGTGAATAATGTTGTTGTTTTATTCATTATTTTTTCTTTTGTTTAAAAAACAAAAGAAATAGAATTTATGTGTTTTCTATGCAAGGAAGAAAAAGTGAGTGGAAATGTGGTGGTGCAGTGATGGAATGGAGAGTTAGGAGAATCAATGGTGGTAGGGAGGTCCATAGGCCTTTTGGACAAATTTCTAGCCCTCGAAGTCTTTTCTAAACTTGACTTTGAGATCTCAGTGGTTTCTACAGGAGCCTCATGTAGAATGCATAGAGTCTCCTGTAGGAATGCAAAATTTCCAGAACAAGCGAGACTAAGGCCTAGGGAAAGACAATGGTGATGGAGAAATGAGCTATCAAGGGTGTATGCAGCCTGGCCATGTCCTTTTTCTTATGTGACCCCCCTACAATCTGCAATGCACTCAAAAGAAGTTAGTTTTTTTCCTGTTTTTTTCTCTGTTTTTCTTTTTTCTTTTCATCATCTTTTTTTTTTGAGATAGTTGGGGCACCTCCAGGAGGTTTTCACCCTCACTGCCTGCCCTGGGCACCTTCAGGAGGTTTTCACCAAGGAATTTTTTTTTGTTTTTTTAGAGTGTGGGTGGAGTGGAGGCAGAGACCTGCTCCACTACCAACACTGTTTTACTCAGGTTCTCAATGAATTTCTGCTTGGAAATGGGCTTCCTGTAGATCATCAACCTATGCCCATTGACGAGCATGGGGATGGCTTCTTCATCAATGGTCCGAATCAAAATTGAACCATTATCATTGCATTTTTCTATTGTGTATGGTCCCAACCATCTTGTCCTCAATTTGCCCTTGAAATCTTTATATCTTGAATCATACAGTAGCACCCAGTCTCCTTCCTAGAATTGTTTTTCTTTGAGGTGTCTGTCATGCCATATTTTCCTTTGAAGTTGGACTACTTCTGAGTGGAGAAGGGCCTACAATCTCTATTCATCCAATCCATTTAGCTGAAGTAACATTTGCTTTTATGCATGGCTGAGATCTAGGTCCAGCTGAGCTGCCATCCTTAATGTGTTATATTCAAATTCTGTTGACAGCAAGGCCTTATTCCCATAGACCATCTCATAGGATGTGAACCCTGTGGTGGTTTTCCATGTGGTGTTATAGGCCGAGGTGGCCTCAACCAATCGATCTGCCGAATCCTTCCTGTTGCTGCTCATTACCTTGTTCAAATTTCCTTCCAAAGCTCTGTTAGTGACTTCCACCTGTCCATTTTCTTGCGGATGATAAGAGGTGGAAGTTTTGTGCTTAATTATGTGGTTTGTGAGTAGGTCTTCAATCAAATTGGATGTAAAATGACTCTCTTAATCTATGACTAATTCTCTTGGATATCCAAACTTGTAGAATATATTCTCCCTCAAAAACTGAGCTACTTTTTCTTCTGTTGCTGCCTTGATCGCCTTGTTTCTGCCCATTTTGTCAGATAATCAGTGCACACAATGATGTAATATTTCTATTTTGAATGAGGGTTGATAAGACCCAAAAGTTCCATGCCCCACTTCTCAAATGGCTCGAAAGTCACTTGAGGTTGCAGGGGCATCTCATCCTTGGGAGTAGGTTCCCCATCCTTTGACATTGGTTACACTGGTTGATATACCTCCTGACATCTTGATGAAGAGTGGGCCAATAGTAACCTGCTTGCAGAATTTTGAAGGAAATCCTTTTTGCTGCAAAATGGCCCCCACAGTGCCCATCATGACAGGTTAGGAGAATGTCAAAAACTTCCTCCTCCTTGACACATCACCTCAAAAATCTGATCTAGGACAAGTTTGAAGAGATTGCCCCTAATCCAGTTGAATGGGGCACTTTTCCTCACGATCTTGCTCTTCTCCTTTGAGGATAGGTGTGGCGGAAACTGTTCTCAAACCAAGTAATTTGCTATATCAGCAAACCATGGAGAGAGTACTGAGATAGAAAATAGGTGTTCATTTGACATTTGATCATCCACCATCCCTTTTTCACCTACAAGTAGATCTAATCTAGATAGAAAATCAGCAACAACATTTTCCTTACCTGGCTTATCAACAATGGTTAAATCAAATTGCTACAATAAAAGTAACCATCTAATAATATGATCATTTACATCCAGTTTGTTCATCAAATACCTAATAGAAGCATGATCATTGTGTACGAATTTTTGATAGTCGGTGATGTAGTGTTTGAACTTGTTTAGGGAATGGACTATAGCTAGGAGCTCCTTTTCGGTTACAATGTGTCTAATTCTACCTTGGACAAGTTTTTACTTACAAAATATATGGCATAAAGCAGTTTCTCATCAACTTGCCCTAAGGCTGCTCCTATCTTGTTCGAGGCATCTGTATGAATGTGGAAAGGTAAGGCCCAGTTTGGACCTCTCAAAATTGGGGCAGTTACCAGTTTAATTTTCAAGGTATCCAGAGCCTCTTGACAGTTGTCAGTCCCTATGAACTCAACATCTTTTCCCAAAAGACCAAACAATGGAGAGGCTAGCTTTTGACATCTCCCTCAAATATGCTTCTAGGAGTTAGCCAATTCACATCTACTTGGATTTTCTTCGGATTGAGTATTGTTTGCACAACAAGACTTCCATTGATTTTCCCTTTATCCATCAATTCTTCCATTTTTGTTCCAGTTTCAGCATTTTCCTGCATTACCCTGTAGGCTACTTTATTCGGCAAATTGACTTCAGGTATTAGATCATTATGGTCACTAATACCCCTGATGGGTAACAACTCATCCACAACAATATCATCACAATCATTCAAGAAATTCTGAATTTCTTCAGGTAAATCTTCTAAATTTGTAGAAGTTAAAATTACCTTGGGTTTTCCAAGACCAGCAAGATGCATCTCCTTACCCTTCTCATCTTCCTGCAACAGGGTCTTCTCGTTCATCAACGTAACGTTCTTCCCAAATGCTTCTTTATTATCTTCAGCTTTCAACGGCAGTAGTGTATGCTTATTCCCATCTTTCTCCAAAGTATAAGTATTTCTTCTGCCATCATGTATGGCATTTCGGTCAAACTGCCAGGGCCTCCCTAGCAATATGTGGCAGACATCCATCGGCATTATATCACATAAAATAACATCCTGATAAGTGCCAATCTGAAAGTCAACTTTACATTGTTCAGTCACAAAAATTTGATGGCCTTTCTGGAGCCACGATACTTTATAAGGAGTGGGGTGTACTGTCCTTTCCAACTTCAGCTTATCCACCATCTCTGTAGAAACAAGATTGTCAGTACTACCGCTATCAATTACCAATTTGCAACACTTACCCTTGGACTTGCATACAGTCCTTAATAAAGTCCTTCTTTGAACTGGTTCTTTGGCTCCTTCCAGTAATACCCTCTTCAGTAATAGGGACTCTCCCTCTTCTGGAGGTTCCTCTTTAGCTTCAGGTTGAGGAATCTCCTCCTTGGCTTCTGCAACATTCACGTTGCGCTGGTTTGCTGATCTCTGATGAGGACAATCCCATTGTACATGTCCCCATTCACCACATGCAAAGCACCGGACAACTCTTCCTCGGCCTCTGCCTCTGGGCACAAACCTTCCACGACCAAAATCTCCTCTTTGTGGTGCTCTATTGCTCGCACTCCCTTCCTCATTTTGAGAGTCTTGAACTT
Source organism: Pinus taeda (assembly GCA_000404065.3). Classification (NCBI taxonomy): domain Eukaryota; kingdom Viridiplantae; phylum Streptophyta; class Pinopsida; order Pinales; family Pinaceae; genus Pinus; species Pinus taeda. The sequence goes on along the minus strand of APFE031468153.1, from coordinate 381,496 downwards.
TGGATTCAAGTATCCTTCCTTCTTTTGCCGGATTCTTACCTCTGTTTCTCTGGTTTTGTTTGCACAAGATTTTTTCCTCTGCCTTCAAGGCTGCTTGATAGGCATCCTCAACAGTTTTCAAACTTAACAGGCTAATCTCATCTTGGATCTCATACCCTAGCCCATTAATATACCTGGCTACTTTCTCCAAATCATCTTCTACATGCCATGTTCTGATATTTAGCCTGTAAAATTCTTCCGTATATTCTTTAACAGACATTCCCTTCTACTTCAAATTTTGCATCTGCTTAAAAAGATTCAAATGATAGTCTTTAGGCAAAAACTTGGCTTTGAGATTGCTTACCATTTTATCCCACTACTTGATCTTAGATTTCCCCTTTCGCGTTCTTGATGTCTGTAACTCGTCCCACCAGATGGCTGCATGGCCCTTCAATCTAGTGACTGCAAACTTCACCTTCTTATTCTCCTCAACCTCTTCATAATCGAAACACTGATCTATGGATCTGATCCAATCCATGAGCTCCTCGGCATTTAAACTCCCATCATACATAGGAATTTCTATCTTGGGCTTGCTTCCAACTTTTGCCAACATCTTGAGGACTTTGGCAGTTTCATTTTCTTCTCCTGCTTCCACCTCTTCGTCAGATTCTTCTAAAGAACTCTCAGTTTTCACATCTGGTGCTCTTCTCTGGGCTGTTTCCATTGTCTCCATTCGTTCACGCAGTCTCTGCACTTCTTCTATCAGGACTGCATTAGGTTCTAGTCTTCCTCGACCAATTCCTCGCCTTGGCGGCATCTTAGCTACAACCACCTGGATCTTTTGGCTCTGATACCAAAAATTGATGCACCAAAACTCCTGTGCTCAATCAGCTTAGATTACAATCGATTCAAATAGGAAAACTCTGTTTTTCTTTTAGAATGTGGAATGTCAAAATGGAAAACCCTGTTTTCAATTAAAATGGAGAACTGAATTCTTTCATTTATTATACAAGGCGCAGCCCATCTGATTCTTTTTCCTAACGCATAACAACCACATTTCTGTTTGAAACCAACAAAAACATTTATTTTTCCATATCTGTGTTGCATTTGTTGCAATTAACAAACATCGACCCTTATCAGATCGATCCAAATCTGATGCAATATATTCGCTGTTGGCCAACTAACACGTTATCATTTGAGTATATGGGTGGACCGATATATAATACATTACAGCGTATTTGTTTTTAAAATCGGTGGTCACATTATAAACATATTGTTTTTTTTCGAGATGTCATGCAATTTGACCGGGATCGCTCACGAAAGTCTGGCATTTATACACTCCATCGTATTAACTGTCGGAGGACTTCAATTCGCTGAACCTTTAATTACTACAACTAACACTCCACATCGAACTCCGATGCGCGATTCCGGGGACCTGTATTGTAAATTTCCAGTGTTTCGATCCGATCCAATCGGAGATCGGAGATAATGTTTCAACAATTCTCAATTCTGCAATTCGAATTTCCGATCCGAAATTGGATTTAGTAAGCCAACTACTGATTCACAAAAGTGACCCTTAACGCTTGGTCTGATGCTTCAACGATTTTAACTCAACTTTTATCTGTTACAATTGGATTCCTGTATTAGTATCTTCTAAGTCAACAATTCAACAGCGCTTGACATGAAATAAACATTGAATCTGCAATAGAAACACCATTTGGGAATCACATCGACCCACATCAATGTTAAAATCAACGATATCTTTATTGTAATACATATATCACAGTCACATTTATAAAAACAAAATAGAAATCGACTTTTGGCATAACAAGCCATTGTTCTGCACAAAAACCATTCTCTTTATTTTTCTGAGCTTTCGCTCTACAAACTTCACACTAAAACTCTACGTTTTCTCAATTACATAAAGACTGACTTCGATTACACACAACATACTGCTTTCACTATCTTCTGAGCTCGCGCTCTCTTGAAGATTACCCTCAAAATCTCTCCCCCCTAACTAATCGATACATAATCTTCTAATTATAAAACTTCTAACAATAAAATCTCCTACCTATTGGCGCTCGCACACACCTGTTTTAACAAATCTTATCACTAAGTTACTATAATAACCAATTATTTGAGAAGTCGCCCTCCTCAACATGTGGGCAATTTTCCACATTGCTGGCCAGGTCAGATGCTCCTGCATCAAAACCTCTCTTCATAGTCTTCTAAGGATTCATCACTTCTGATGGTCATTCGGAAGATTTCGTCCTTGGTATCCTTTGACCTACAATAGTCCCAGTATTTGTTGTTAAAGGCTTGCTGCATTTGAGACCAAGTTGTGATATTGCTTTCAGGTAACCCGATGAACCAGTTGAATGCTGCATCCTTGAGGGTGGAAGGAAATAGTTTCAACTTCTGCTCATCTTCTGCATAGTCATAGGTTCGACAAAGAACAGCAAATTCAAACAAGAAGGTATCAGGATCTTCGGTAGTCAACCCATGGAAGTAACGTTGAAGGACTTATGTTTTTCATTTTTGTGTCTCCATTGGTCTCTTGGATAGGAAAGGCACCTTCTATTCTTTCCCCATTTCCTCTAACATTATTTTTTCAGCTATGGTCTAAGAAGGAATAGTTTCTTGCTCTTCTTCTATTATAGAATCTTTGTATATCTCTAGAGGTTCATCTATAGGTTCTTTTGGATCACTGCCACCAAAGAAGAGAGAAGGGTGACTTAGTGATGTGGTGGGAGTGTTGGGTAGGAATTTTCTTGAATTCTCTCTGTTCCTACAAGGCATGAAAGGAAATATCTTTTTGGGTGATTTTTGTTTTTTTGTTTCTGCTTGCACCTACAAAACTGAAATGGATTGAATGAAACATTGCACTACTGAAATAAACTTGCTGAAATGAAATTGTGGAATTGAAATGAAAGCAAGGAAATTCCTAATCTACGCTTGCTGAAATGAAATTGTAGAATTGAAATGAAAGAAGGAAATGACTAATCTACACTTGCTGAAATGAAAATTGCAGAATTGAAATTAAAGCAGGAAATTCCTAGTTTACACTTGTTGAAATGGAAATTTTAGAATTGAAATGAAAGCAGGAAATGCCTAATCTACTTTTGCACAATTGAAATTATAGAATGGAAATGAAACAACTACTCTAATTTTTCTTAAATAAACTACTTAGCATAATGTTGCAGTAGAAAATAGAAGAAAGATGTAATTACAAAATACTCTGACGCTTCCCCAACAACGGCGCCAAAAAAAGTGGTGGGCTCTAGTATTGTAGTAATAATGCTACAACTCCTGGGGCTTCCTTCTTTACTTTTATCAACCCAATAGTTCGTAACAAACTTGGAAGCGATGGTGTTGTATGCACAAGTACTAGATCTTACTGCAGGCTGTCACTTTTTTAGCTGGCGCAACCTCGCTAGGAGCTTAAGCCAACTTCTATGAGTTCTCAAAAGAAGCTTTAACTGTGATGGAAAGAAACTAACTCTACATGCGTTATTCTACTTGCAGAAAGAGAACAAAAATTGAAATGAATTGCAAACCCTAGCAAACCCTAGTTTACCCCCTAACCCTACTTTTGCAAGAAAAGAGATGGAAACTAATGAAATGAGTGCCATTGACTACTAAAAAGGTAAATTGCATTTATTCAAGCTACTTCTGAAAAGAAATGAGAAGAAATCATATTTTTGTACTTTTGAGTGTTTTTGTGCGGAATTATTATGCTTGTGATTTATCTAGTTGTGACTGTGCAGAGGTTTGGTGGCAAAGGAAGATCGAGTTGGATTTTGCAGAGGGTGAGGAAGGTTTGGATAGGTCTTAAGAAGTCCCTAGTACCCTTCTGAAGACTTTCATTGCGATCAGACTTCGAAAAATCACTCACAGGAAATTCTACAGGAGGCTGCAGGGGATCTATAGGAGGTTCTACAGGAGGATCTACAAGAGGAGGCCAAAAGCTGTTTTTAGGGTTTTGAAGGTGGAAGAATGGTGGGAAAGGGGAAATGAAGGCTACATGAAGGTGTTGAGGTGTCTAGAACTTGTCAAGGAAGTTCAAGGACGAATGTGATGGTCGGATTTGTTCAAATGGAAAGAAAGCAGCTTTATGGAAAAAAACGCAGAAATTATGGCAGATTGGCGAAATGTTGTGAATGAGTTGGGAAATCTAGGAGAAGTAAGCTAGTGCTAGCTATTTTATGGAGGGATGGTGAGATGATATTTCCTGCAAGAGGTCTGCACATTTACTTATCAAATCTGACCAAAGAAAGAACTAAAAACAGAGTTTTGTCAAGTTTGACCTAATTTTTGACCTACAAATAGAGAAATGAACAGTACCTTATGAACAGAATAGCATGTGAGAGAACTATGGAAAAAAATAGAAAATGATCTAAGAAAGTGAATCTAAACCAATATCAACCTTTCCAACTCAAAGTATCACACTAGCAGTTGCATGGAAGAGCAAAACATGTGTTTTTGGTGGCAGTAGTAGTGCCTTAACCTCAAATCGTAGTCCTAGTAAGGGAGAAAGGAGATTAGGGCCTGCTGTGGCTTTTTTGGATCTTATTTTGTCACTACAACAACTTACTTAAGCAACTTGAAACAAAAACAACTATACTAACCATCAAAAGCAACCTAATCTAACAAGGTAAAGTGAATCTATGCAACAGAAATTAACTCATGAATTGAAGAAAAAGCATATAAGTACACAAAGGAGATGTTGGGAAGCTTTGGTTGGGCCCTAACCCAAGAGCTTCAGCCCTCTGAAAGAGATCAGTGCTGGCTCAAAAGCTGTTTCATCTTTATTTATCAAAAAATAGCAGTTACATCACATAAAATGTTCTAAAAAATAACTTGAAAATAAGTTGACCAATGTGTTGCATAAAAGTGCAAAAATCTACTAAGAACTAGCTAACCTACTGAGGCTCAAATCATTCTTATTTATACAAATGGGGACTTCAAACAGTCCTCCTAAAATCAAGGAACCTAGCTTCCTAGAACTGAAGATAAACAGCAGTCCTACTTCACTTGCTCAGTTGCCCCTTGGAATCATCAATGTGGGCCTTTGTGCTCCGATTTTTTGACGGAGGATTTGAGGAAAGGGGTAATTAAGGAAGGAGACACCCCCCCTACAAGTCCTCTTCCCTGTTTTCCTCAAGTTTGGCTACCATTTGCTCATTAATTCCTTGTCTTTGTCCAAAATTGTCCAAAAAATCTGCATAAAACAATCATTAGGCTACATGGCAAAATGACTAACCCAATTCACTCTATTAGCATAAATATAATAAAAAACATGCAACAAACTAATGAGAATGGTGGATTAAGTTGAAATAAGAGGTAGAATGAGCCCATATAGTTGCCCATTTATGGGGCTCATCAGATTGCTAACGTATTTTTTTATTTTGTAAATGTTATGATTTGGGTATGACTAAAGTCTGGAACAACTGTGAAGTTTTAAGTTAGTATTTGTAGATCTATATGATGGCTCACCTTTGCGAAGATGTGTATACACGATGGTTCGATACTTCGAATTAGCGTATACATTATGAAATATGATGTTTGAAGTTGCAGTTGGTTCTGGTTGTTGATGAAGAGTTCTATTTTTCTACTCTGTGTTCTGGTGACTGTGTTTTGGTGACAGTGTTCTAAATGTTCAGATTGAATGATTGTGATTTCCTTCAGTGATGATGGGTTTTCAGTGATTGGTTGTATTGCAGTGGTGATTGATTTTGAGCTTCAATGTTGCTGATGGGTCAAGTATGAAAATTGGATGAAATGTAGCCTTCATATTGTGTTGTTGTGTACCAGGAGTATCCAGTCTGAAAATTTATGAAACGTGGTCCCTAGAGGGAGAGAGAAGCTCGTAGACTTCTATAGGCCAGCACCTACGTACTAGTAAACATATCGGTTAATACAATAGCCAGGGGGTTGGAGCTCCCTTCTAGTAATAGCTGGAAAAAGGGTGAAGGTTGGAGCCTTCTGTAGGTCGCACCTACGTACTAATAAACATATCGGCTAGTACAAGAGCTAGGGGTTGTAGCTCCCTTCCAGTAGAAGCTGGAGAATGGGAGATGGTTGTAGCCTTCTGCAGGTGGGTTCCTATATATTGGTATGAGTCTACACCAGTACAATATTGTAAACAGGTTTTTCTTATATCAAAAGAAGACAGAGATGACAATAGCAGGTGGTTTTTCTCCCGCATTGGGTTTGCACCTTAAATTTTGGTGTTCATGTGTGGTGCTTATCTGTGATTGCTTATTTTGTTATTACTGCACATGGTTACTATTTAAATGGTTAATTAAGTACTAATACACTGATTAAAGATCAACAGATGATGAATTAATTGAATCATAAGTTCATTGGATATATGTTGGTTGCCTTAAGAATAGTTGTGTGCACACGTGAGTTCCCTTCACTGAAGTAGCATATATAAATTTGATTTTGAAAAGAAAAAATTAGTATTTTGATAACACTGATTCACCCCTCCCATCTTCGTATTATTTCCAACAATTAGTATCAGAGCAGGTCCTTCAGAAGAAGCTTGATTGCTTGAAGGGAGATATTTCAAGATGAACAATCATGAAAGTGTGGGATCTATCAGATCACCAATCTTCAATGGGAACAACTTGGTATATTGAAAACATGAACTAGATCTTATCTTCAGTCACTTGGATTTGATGTTTGGGCAATTTTGGAAAGAGCGTACCAATATCAGAAAGTAGTCCCCACGGATCCAACAGAAAAGAAATCATATGAAATCAATGCCAAAGTCGTCAACTCTTTATTGGGAAGTCTATCATAGTTAGAATTCATCAAAGTCATGCAGTTCAACATAGCCAAGGAAATATGGGACAGAATCATTCATAGCTATGAAGGATAAGCCCAGGTAAAACGTTTTAATTTCCAAACTCTCATAATCCAATATGAAACTCTCAAGATGCATAGTGATGAAAGTATTTATAGTTATTTCTTACAAGTAGATGGTCTTGTAGATCATATGAGAAATCTGGGTGAAGAAATAAAGGAGGCTACTATAGTTTAGAAAATTTTGAGATCTTTATCTTCTAAATTTGAGTCAAAAGTATCTGCCATTGAAGAAAAGCAAGACCTACAATCTGTTACTATTATTCAACTTCATGGAATTTTAACTGCCTTTGAAATGAGGAAAGGAGATCCATCAGAAATCAGAGAAGCCACTTTCAAAGCTTTTGCAAAAGGAAAAGAAAAGGGATATCTCAAAGAATCAGGATATATATCAAAAGAAGAAGAGGTAAAATTTGTGAAGAAACTTCAGTGGGGTTCCGGAAGATTCAGAGGTAATGTTCCCTTCAAATGTTTTTCTTGTGGAAGAGTTGGTCATTATGCTACTAAATGCCTTCATGCCAAAGAAAAAAATTTTGCAGACGGTAATAAAAGTTATTATACTCATGAAGATAGTGATGGCATGTCTAATAGTGATGAAGATGATTAAGATATTAAACTACTCATGGCATATGAAAATGATACCTTAGAAAAGGAAGATTTCCTTAAAGAAATCACTCAACTCAAAATCTATTTGGCAGAAAAGGATGCAATTATAGACACAGTGACACATCAACACACTGAAATGGAACAACTTTGATGTTTTAAGTTAGTATTTGCAGATCTATACGTTGGTTCGCCTAGGTGAGGTCACGTATAAACGATGGTTTGGTACTTCGAAGTAGCGTATACATTATGAAATATGATGTTTGAAGTTGCAGATGGTTCTGGTTGTTGATGTAAAGTTTTGGTTCTGCTTTGTGTTCTAGTGACAGTGTTATGAATGTTCAGATTGATTGATTATGATTTTCTTCAGTGATGATGGGTTTTTATTGGTTGTATTGCAGTGGCGATTGATTTTGAGCTTCAATGTTGTTGATGGGTACAGTATGAAAATTGGATAAAACGTGGCTTTCATATTGTGTTGTTGTGTACCAAGAGTATCCAGTCTGAAATTTATGAAACATGGTCCCTAGAGGAAGAGAGAAGGTCGTAGCCTTTTGTAGGCCAGCACCTACATACTTGTAAACATATCAGCCAGTATAAGAGCCAGGGGGTTGGAGCTCCCTTCCAGTAGAAGCTGGAAAATGATTGAAGTTTAGAGCCTTCTGTAAGCCAGAACCTGTGTACTAGTAAACGTATCAGCTAGTACAAGAGCAAGGGGGTTGTAGCTCCCTTCCAGTAGAAGCTAGAGAATGAGAGAAGGTTGTAGCCTTCTGCAGGGGGGTGCCTACATACTGGTATGAGTCTACACTAGTACAATATTGTAAATAGGTTTTTCTTATATTAAAAAAAGACAGAGATGACAACAACAGGTGGTTTTCCTCCCGCATTGGGTTTCCACCTTAAATCTTCGTGTTCATGTGTGATTGCTTATTCTGTTATTACTGCACATGGTTACTATTTAAATGGTTAATTAAGTATTGATTCACTGATTAAAAATCAACAGATGATGAATTAACAGAATCATAAGTTCATTGGTTTCCTTAAAAATAGTTGCATGCACACGCAAGTTCCCTTCACTAAAGTAGCGTATATAAATTTGATTATGAAAAGAAAAATCTAGTAAGTTGATAATATACATACATATATATATATATATATATATATATATATTATATATATATATATAATATATATATATATATATATATATATATATAATATATATATATATATATATCTATATATATAGATAGATAGATATATATGTTGGCATTATGACTAATGTGTTGTCCTTGATGACAACCTATTTGATAAAAATGTAAACATGATGGTAACAGGATTCATATACAAGTTAGTATAGATGTGACAAAGAGATTGGACAAATGCATATCAGTTCAGAGATAGAGGAATGATAAAGGTAAAGTGTAGGAAAATATACACAGGTCCTGTGAACAAAGACTTCGTAAATACACGGGTATGATGAAGCAAGTCGTGTACATTTTGTGCACCATGGTACTATGAACACTAGGGACATTTATCATGGTATTGGCCCATAGTAATGAGCACAACAATACATATTTGATCCTGACAACAAATACCATCGACAATACTAACGGATTGGCCTAAGATATTGACTAAGGCCTAAGCTATATAAGGAGATGGATTTCAAGGTGTCAAAGTGTGCTAGTTATAGGTTATTGATGAATAATTTGATCTGAAGTAGGTGTGCATGAAGGAGCATGAAGTAGATTCAAATTTGATAGATTTGAAAGCAATGTAGTAACTAATGAACATGTTTGCTTTATCTTTTATGATGATGACTAACAATGATAGATTTGTGATGGTAATGATATTCTGACATGAACATGTGACAGTAAGGGTTGCATAATATGTTATGTGATTGCAACAAAGGAATGATTCACTAATTATAGATCTGTACGCGGGTATGCCATTGAGAAGTCGCATACATACGCGATCTAATTCTAAGTAATCATTTATATATTTTGCGGTATTGAAAACTATGTGCTCAGGTGTGGTGAATGAGAACCGCATACATATGCAGAAGTGATTTATAATATTCACGTACATCTGCTATGGTTTTGCAGTATGAGTTGATGATGTCTGATCAGTTTTGTTATGCGTGTTAATGTTTGTCAATGATGTCACTTTCATGATAATTTGTGTTTGAAAATTATGTTTGCGTTATGGAATAATATGTTGACTAGAGATGATGCTACTGTGTGATGATATGTATGTAGTTCAGTGATATTTCATGTGTTTAGTATATGATTCAAAGATTTGTTCTGTGTGACAATGATTTAGACTCAGTTGTTCATTATTTTGAGATATGTACTCAGGTTCTCTTAAGAATAAGTGCATACATACACAGGTATGACTCAGAACAGTACGAAATATATTCTTACATATGGTTGATTAGGGTTTTGCAGTGGAAACAATTGGTTTCTATGATGGGTAACAGTGTTTTACTAAATTTATTGATGAGTAGTTGTGCATTGATATTATTTATCCTGGTTTAACTTAATCTAGTTGTATTGACTTATCAAGATTCAGTGATTTATTAAATGATTCATTTTTTTCAGTGAATTGGTAATTCGATTGGTTTCAGTATTGGTATCTAGTATTGGGCTTAAATGATGATAGTGGGTCTAGTGTGAAAATATGATGAAAATTGTCCTACAGGTTTGATGTTTGGGGTCTGGTGGATCCAGTATGCAATATTATGAAACATGGTCCACAGAGGTGTTGAGGCTTGGAGCCTTTAGTGAGGAAGTCAAATCTTCGTTCCAATGGTAGTTGGTGAATCAGATCAGGGGGTTGGACCCCCCTTCTGGTGGGTGTCAGTAAATGAGATCAAGGGGTTGGAGCTCCCTTCCAATGGGTGTTGGAGAACGAGTGAAGGATGTAGCCTTCTACAAGTGGGTGCTTATGTACTGGTATGAGTCTGTAGCAGCACACGTTTGTAAGATATTTTCCTTTATAATAAAAATAAAGACACAGATGACAGTAAAGGTGGTTTTCTCCCACATTGGGTTTCGACCTAAAATTCTGGGTGTCCTCATGCATTGATGTGATTGCTTATGTGTGATGGTTTATTCTATTCATATTGCCCATGGTTAATGTTTAATTAATGGCTAATGAAGTAATGATACACTGGTTAAAGTAAAACATACGATGAAATGCATAGTTAGCTAGATATACGTTGTTTTAATTCGTCATAGTTGCATACATATACTAGTTTACTTAAATATAGTAGTGTATAGAAATATGAATAAGAAATTGAAAGGTTTAAGTGAGTTTTTCAAATACTGATTCACCCCGCCTACACTCTCAGCCTTTTTCCCAACAATTGGTATCAAAGCAAGTCACTTTAGTTAAATCTTAACCACTTGGAGTGGATCAAGGATGATGGGAAAGAAGAATATAGCTCAAATGAAGGATGTCAAAAAATTGTGGTAGTGATAGTGATTATCAAATACAGTGACAGCTACAGATGTCAACAAATATTTAGTTTTGGGAGCATCTCACTTTCTATTGATCAAGAATGAAGAAGACGGTAACAAAGAAATATTAGGTATGGGATTTTGTTTTAGTTGTGATCCAATTCCTTTTCTATGTAATAATGATGATAGTGAATCAATTGAACTTGCACTCATGGGTTAAAGTGAAAGTAATCATTTTAAGGAGAAAACAAATTAAAAAATGGTGGCCCTAGAAGCAAAAGAACAAGGAAAGTCAGAAACAATGGAAAATGAAGGGGTACCTATGCTAAGCAATGATAATTATCAACAATGGAAACAAAAGATGAATTCTAATCTAATGAACCATGATGTTTGGTATCTAGTATGCAATGGTTTTACCAAAATTCTCCCATCAGAGGAAGAAGTGCAAAAAGGACAGTAAGGAATTAAGTGACATCATTAATAGCATACTTGGTTTAGCATTAAATAGGTTATGCATTATGCAACTACAAAGGGAGTATGGGATAAGCTACAAGCAATCCATGAATGAAGAACAAAGGAAGATTGTTCATGAGAAGCTAATAGGTAACCTTATTTCCAAAGAAAATAATGATTCATCAAAAGATGAATATGATAATGGATTTATTGATTCAGAAGAAGGCAGGCCATAAGAATTTTTTTATCTTTGAAGAAAACTTGATCTTTCTTTGAAAAAAATTATTAATCTTAAAGATAAGTTGTAAGGATCATATTAAATCGGTAAATGTTGCAGTACAATCTAAACAATATTGTGAAGGCCTTGAAGCAGAGTTTTCCTCTCTAAAAGGAGATCTTGAAAAATCAAACAAGTGAAATGAAGAACTACTTCATGCATTTGAAGAACAAGAAAATGGGTTGAAGTAAGAAAGTATCAGCTTAAAGGAGCAAATGGAAGAAGGAAGAAAGGTTGGAGAAGGAATGAGAAAGCAGTATCCTAAAAAGGAAAAGCAATACCAAAGAGTTGAGGTTGAGATAAATATTCTGAAAGGTAAATTACAAGAAAAGGATAAACAGGTGAGATTTCAAGATAGTATTAATATTTTGGGTAGCATTCTTAGTAGTCAAAGGTCTCCTGCCATTAAATCTGGTCTTGCTTTTCATGAAACTATAAAAGGAGAATTTAGTGCATATGCTTATACAAGCATCTTGAATGATAACATTATGAAATCCGAAATTATTGTCAAAGAGTTTACAAGTCAACCAGATCAACATCCAAAGAAGATGAATTCTCAAAAGAAACCATTTTCTCCCAATAATGGAGACTTTAATTGATTCTCTCCTCTAATCAATAATGTTGAATGTTCTATACATCATAATTATGGATACATTGTAGCCAATTGCAGAAGAATATTATTTCGATATCAAGCAAATAATCGCTTCACAGAAATATCATCAACTTCTAGGTTGATCTAGGTGGATATTGGTGGCTACCCTCCTATTCCACCTAGACCCTCCTATAAATTTCATATGTTTCCTTAACTGTAGCAAAATTTACTATTTTTGGCAGTTTTTTGGGTCCTCAACTTTTGAATCCGTTTTGAGGCCCTAAACAACATTTTTTTAGAAAAAAAAAAAACTTAAGTATTTTCTTTTGAAATCACATAGGTAGTTTTAGTCCTTGGATAGATATTTCCAATGAGGTATCATACACGCCAAACGAAGATAATATGACCAAGTTACGACCGTGGGAAGTTGGTTGCCCAACTAACCCTAATGGGTCCCATAAACTCTTGGTGTTACATCTCCTCAGGTTAGGGTTCTAGTTGTTTAGGGTTTTCTCTTATTGTTCAATAATAAAAAGGCCCTTGAGCCTCATTGTAACTCAAATCATAGGCATGTAGCCACCACATCTCTTATCAGAGATAAGCTACCATCGCCCGAGCTAGTCTTATTTCCATTATGTTTGTAAGCATACTTCATTATTTGATATTAATGAAATGAAGTGTTATTTTTGTTGCATGTCTATATTTATATTTATATCTACAATTTGTTGCATTCCTGTTTAAATTTGAATCAGTTGTATCAGAGAGGTCAATTCTTTCTCTGTTTTTCTTTGCATGTCCCGAACGAGGTCGAGATATCAGGAATTAGGGCTTGAAATGGTAAAATATTTGCAAGACCAGCCTCCTGAATATCGACATCCTCCCATGGCGAATGAAAAGAAAGACGAGGGGGTAGGAAATCCTATAAAATTCTTGCTCGAAGAAGCCCTTGAGTGACAAAGTAACGTGATGATGGACAACTTTGCTCAGATCCTTCAGCAACTACTCAGGGGCGACGCATCTACTTCCAGCAACTGCTCTGGAAGCGCCACACCCTTTAAGGTACAAGTTAACTTTGACATTCCCATATTTGAGAGTCAGATAGATGCAGATGTCCTAGATAAATGGTTAAATCTACTAGAAGGATATATTTTTGTTCATGATTTTTCCAGCTTTGAAAATATCACTTTTGCGCTTCTCAAAGCCGCCCCCCACGTTAGAGACTGGTGGGAAACCTACTACAAGCAGAAGGATGAAAGTACAGCCTCACTGTTTTCAACCACAACCACTTGGAAATCATTCCAGAATGCCATCAAGGAGAAGTACTACCATGTCGGAAGCTATGAGGATAAATACATAACTTGGACCATGCTGCGGTAGGGAAGGGACCAAGACGTCTTGTAGTTTACCAATATTTTTCATACCCTTCACACAAAGTTGGTTATCAAGTATTTTGAGTAGCATTTGGTACTCAAATACGTGGCTTCCTACAAAGGTACATCCAAGATGAGATGGAGTTCCTGGACATCTCCTCCCTTGGCACAGCGTACCGATACGCTATCAAGATCGAGAAGAATTTAAACAAAAGAAGCGAGATTTTGGATCTGCGAATCCGAAAAACAAAGGACAAAGCCAAGGCAGGGTGACCCAAGGCAACTCGTTGAATCTGCAAGAAAATAACACCACCACGAAGTCAAAGAAGGACATAGGAAGGTGGTGTGAGTTCCATAAGAGCCCCACTCACAACACAAGTGAGTGTCGAGCTAAGTAATCGTTGGTGGCCGAGTTGAAGGCTTCAGAATCATATGCATGTTGAGTCTGAACCCGACAAGAGGAATGATAAAGGGAAGAAAATTATTGATGTGGGGCCCAGCGCCACTATTTCCACCACCAAGATCCATAAGAATGAGACCGAATATCCAAATGAGGGGGGGCGTCTTTTCCAATCACAAATGTGGGTGAAGGGTTTGCCGCAACAATTAATTTTCGACAGTGGCATCCAAAAGAACCTCATTTCCGCAGAGGTCATGAAGCGATTGGGCCTACTAACCATACCACACCTACAGTCATACAACATTAGGTCACTTCACCAAGGACGAGATCTCTAAGTTAGCCAACAGTGTCGCCTTCCCTAAAGCATAAAGCCCTTCACAGATGAGGTATTGTGTTATGTTGCTCCTCTCAATGTTTGTAATGTATTATTAGGAGAACCATACTTGTGGAAGCGACATGATGTATATGAGTCTAGACCTCACTCTGTGATTATTTCTTTGGATAATACGTTATACAGTATACCGGAGGTAGCCCCACCTACCGACACCTCTTTCATCTCTGCTAAGAAATGCAGCAAGATAATTTCCCAGACTAGGTAATTTATTTTCTTTCTAGTTCACTCTCAAAGTAAGGGGAATATCATAGTCACATCCATGGCCCCCAGGAAAGGTTCCTCCATGCATCAAAAGAAGGTGGATATGGTCATGAAAGAATACAGGGACATCTTATCGTCACCCACAGGGATAGTGTTTCACTGTCAGGTCAAGCATTCGTTTTATATGACTCCTGGAGCACTTCTACCCAATGGGCTGATATATCGCCGCTCCATTGGGTAAAATTCCAAGTACAAGCAGCGACATGATCAACATTGAATCCACACAATTTTTAGGTCGATGACAAAGTATGGTTGCATTTGCAAAAAGAACGCTTACAAGAGCCTGTTGGAAGCTCAGACCACTCTTATATGGTCCTTAAACCATTACCAAGGTTGTGGGAAACAATTCTTTGGAGCACAGCATTCCCCCATTCCTTGGCTTGCACTAAGTGTTCAATGTGGACCACCCTCGACCATGCTTCCCACCATTACTGGACACACAGATCAAGAACACTCGACAATAGAATATACAACTATATCGAGTTGTCAAAGTAGGCCAACTCCTTCACCAAGGCAAGTGGTTCACCAGGGACAAAGTTCAACAGAAATTTCCGCACCTCATGGAAGCTCTGCACGCACTAGGGAACATTTCTTCCTAACAGGGGAGGAATGATCCAGGTGGATATTTGTGGCCACCCACCTATTCCACCTAGACCCCCCAGTCAATTTCATCTGTTTCCTTAATTGTAGCATAGTTTACTATTTTTGGCAATTTTTCGGGTCCTGAACTTCCAGATCCATTTTGAGGCCCTAAACGACATTTTTTTGCAAAATTTTCAATACGTGATTGCTATAGCAATCACATCAGTAGTTGCATTCCTCATAGAGATCCTTCCAATGAGGTATCATACGCATCAAACAAAGATAATATGACAAAGTTACAACCCTGGGAAGTTGGTTTTCCAACTAACCCCAACGGGACCCATAAACTCTTGGTGTTACATCTCCTCGGGTTAGGGTTTTGGTTGTTTAGGGTTTTCTCTTATTGTTCAATAATAAAAAGGCCCTTGAGCCTCATTGTAACTTAGTTCAGAGGCATGTAGCCACCACATCTCTTCTCAGAGATAAGCTACCATCGCCTAGCTAGTCTTATTTCCATTATGTTTGTAAGCATACTTCAGTATTTGATATTAATGAAATGAAATGTTAGTTCTGTTGCATCTATGTATTTATGGTTATATCTATAATTTGTTTCGTTCATGTTTAAATCTGGATCATATGTATTCAATATTCTTTAAGGGATATTGTTTGTCTTGCAACATATTTGGTCACAAAGCTATTGATTGCAATAGAAGCAACATGAAATAGAAATATTATGATTCCTCTTCTCATATAATATGTTATACTTGTAGCAAGTTTGGGCATGTAGCAAAAGAATGCAGGAACAAATCTATGGATCACCTTAGACGACATGGAAAGCAATCAAATAAGAATATTGATATCAAAAGACTTGAAAAAGATTGATCCACCAACATTTCTCATAATAAGCAGAAAGAAGAAGACCATATAAGGTGTGGACTTTCTCTCTGCGCATTTGAAGAAGAAGATGAATGGTACATATAAAATGGATTTTCTCATCACTTGACTAGAGATAAGAGTAAGATGGAGTCTATCAAAAACAACCAATATGGTAAGGTTATTCTCGGAAATAATTCTCCAGCAAATGTTCTGGGAAAAGGTAGAGCCAGAATTAATAAACATAGAGGAGCAATTGATACTTTATTAGTTCTAGGGATAAAGCAGAATATTCTAAGTGTAGGTGAAATGACAGATAAAGGAAATATAAGTGTGTTTACATCAATTAAGTGCAATGTTATGGATGAATAAAATGGAAATGCCATAGCAAGAGGATACAAAAATATAGACAAATTATGTGTTTAAAGAACTAAATTCTCACTGAAATGATGGGGATTCAGACTCAGAGTAAAGGAAGATGAACTCTACTGCAGTAAATTATTCTTAAAAGAATACTTCTCACAATGACTGTAGAAGTGATGTGAGATATGTGACCTCATGAGGAGAAGAAGATGATTATCAAGTCCTCAAGATCTATTATGTAGGATATTTGGGGGAGATATACATATGCATATCTTGAAGATGATTCCAATATTGATTTAATATTAATGTTTCTTATATTAATAATAGTGCATCTAATATAGTAACAGTGAAATATGAACATATAATACAGGCTCAGGGGGAGCTATGGTTATTATTGTGAAGGAAAATCCCCTCTATGGACAAAGGTGATCTCTCTAGCTGAATAAGTGGATCTAGAAAAAAACTAAACAAACTAACATGCACTTTCTTAGATTATGTTTAACAAATGCAGAGAGAGAGCGACCTACCTTGCTCTGATGTTAATCATGTTGGAAATAATACTGAGAGGGGGGGTGAATCATTATTATCAATTATTTTTCATTTCACAATCAGATTTGTATACGCTACTTCAGTTATAGGAAACTGCGTATATACGCTATTGTGTCTAAGGAAACCAGCATATATCAGTAAACTTATGATTCATTAAATGTTGATCTTTAATCAGTGCATCAGAACTTCATTAACCATAAGAACAATAAATAGGTGCAGTAAAAAAGAACAGATCATCACACATGTGGACACAAGATATAAGGTGGAAACCCAATGTGGGTGAAAACCACCTGCTGCAATTCGTCTCTATCTTCTTTTTAATAGGAAACTTCTTTTTACAATATTTCTATACTAGTGCATTCTTATACCAATACGCAAGCTTCTACTTGCAGAAGGCTACAACCTTCTCTCGTTCTCTAGCTTCTCCTAGAAGGGAGCTATAACCCCCTTAGCTCTTGTACTAACTGATGTACTAGTATGTAGGTGCTGACCTACAGAAGGCTACAACATTCTCTTTTCTTCCAGGGACCACGTTTCATAAATTTTCAGACTGGATCCATAAATAACATTAATCAAATATCAAATGTATCGGCATCAACCAATCTCCTTTGCACCAACCAAAAACTGAATCAAACAATCACTTCTCTTAATGTTTTAACCAAAATACAATAACAGTAACCAGACACCAATCCTAAACCTAGAACCTACATGCATACGCTTCTATATTAAGGCCAACCAGCATATACATTGTTTTGACTTACTGAACCAACATGTATACGGGCCTCTGTTGTGTCGAACCTGCGTACAAATCTATAAATCATAATTTACCCTTTTTACTTATTCAGATAATAGTTATACCTAGATTATCAGATTTATATATCGAGACATGCACCAAATATAACAAATCAAAATCACACAAAGATACTACTATTCAAGCCTTAAGATCTTGACCCAACAATAGAACTTATCCTTCTTCCAGCACTCAGGTTCCTCCTTAGTTCAGATCCAGCTATGCACCATAACCCAATTCTAGATCTTGCTCTTCATAAGATATTCAATGCTTGAGTGAATCCTTTGCCTAATGATCTTCTTCCCCTTCTATAGTCTTAGGCCTTACTCAATACCATGGTCCAAAACCATAGAGAATCAATACCATGGACCCAATACCTGGGTTTTACACTTCGAACGAGATACCATGGTCCAAAACCATAGGTCCAAATACCAAGGACTAAATACCATGGACCAAAAATAAGTTTTCCCACATGTACGCGCTTTTCCTTGCATGAAAGTGCGTGCATACATATACGCGCCTTTTGATCGTCGAACCTGCTTGTATACGCGACTTGGTTAAGAGGAAACTGTGTATATCTCTTTTTCCTTCATTCCGGGAGCCTGAATTGTGATCTGCCATCTAAGTGAGTTGCCATCAAGGACAACACCTGTGTCATAGTGCCAAATTTGTGTCATAATGCCAACAATCTTCCCCTTTGGACTTGATGCCAACCCTAAGTCACTCATAGTCATTCCCCCCCTTTGACATCAAGGGCAAAGGGTTATGCTCCCTGAATACATGCTGAAATCTCTACTCTCTTGTGCTATCCATGCTCCCCCTGACCGTAGGCAAGGTCTACAAAAATATGTTCCACAAGAAGGAACATGATTCTATACATTATAAATGACCTTCCTATCGCCAAGGACTCATAAATACATCCATCTCCCAACCAAGTGGGGATATACCAAAAGTTTACATATGATAAAACAAGAACATTGCATCATCCATCCCAGACATAGTGGGGAAACCAAAATAGGCCATTACATGACCGAAATACATGACATAGAGACGAAATATCTACAACAAGACTATGATAGCCATCAACAAATATCATCAATAGCATCTATCAATCATCATTCGGACTAGTAACCATGTTCTCCCTCAGCACCTGATCCACCTGAAACCAAAAAACAACTATGAAAATGAACCAAGATGTTCTAAGGTAATTCCAACAATGCATTATTAGAAGTATATATGCTCCGCCTGAACCTGTGCCAGATGGTCTCTTGTCAGACCCATATCAGACTCTTTTCATCCTGAGCTTGGCCCACTGTTTGTCTTCAAACCAACATATACGCGACTGTATCCACAGAAACTGGCAGATGTACATGGATGATCCTCATGAAACTCGCGTACAACCACTTTTCTCTGAAACAGATAAGTTTCAACAGCAAGATGATGCATCAAATACTCCCAGCTTCTGTCTCAGGTATTCAAATGTGTTAGGCCCCTATACTACTAGTGTAACCCCTTATTGTTATTAGTACAACCCACTTATTATATTGATGTACCCATGTAGTGCCCATATTGTTACTATTGTGCCCCATAGAAGCCCACTATTGTTATTATTGTTCTCTTACATTATTACTGTTATGTAGGCTCTGATTATGTTATGACCCCTTAGACTCCTATATATAGAAAGGAGGTATTTTCATTTGTATCATCCAAGAATTGTTCATTTATGTAATGTAAGAAGTTACCCCCTCGAAGAGGCTGAATTTTAAGGCGTTGATCTATTTTTTCTATCTTTTTCTTGAGCTGGTTTCATAACATTTGGTATCAGAGCCTTGGATTCTAGGGTTTCGCTGCTCCAAACAAGTCATCGTGGACTTTTCGCTATAACTTTTTTCTGCGACATTTCAGAAGTTGAAAAAAAAAACCCATTTGAGAAGACATCATGCTAAATCTCGGGTCCGAATTTCAGAGCATTTTGCGCTATATTTGTGGATATATGATCTGAGGAAGTTGGTCTTTTTGCAGACTCTTGAATTACATTCCAAACAGGTGACCTAGGAAAATCGTCATAACTTTTTCTCTGAGCATTGGATTAAAATTTCATAAAAAGGTACAGAAAGAGAATGGATTGTAGTTTCTTCTATATATTTTTCAGAGCTAGAGGTCAAAACAGTGACTCGTGGAACATCGTACAAGTTCGCTCTACTAAACTAGTCTATAATATGGTCATATTAGGAGATTGTGCATAACTTTTTCTTGGATCCGACTGGTGGCATTGGAAAGAGGACACAGAGGGATACTATAGGTCACAATTTCAAAACTTAAAGATCCGAAAGTACAAAGTTACAGTCGTTTCAAGATCGAGCTCCTAAAATAAAAAATAAAAAAAGCAAGATGTGGAAGTTTGATGGCAACAATCCGGTAAATTGGATACTTCAGATGGAGCAATATTTTGATATACATGGTGTACCACTAATAAAAAAGGTATGTATTGCATATTCATATTTAGAACCGGATCAATTTTTATGGCATGAAGGGCTTTGTTCTCATAAACAACTTGTTACGTGGTCAATTTTCACGTAGGAAATGATATCACATTATGAGGACACAAAGAGCAACACCTTCTTTAGAGCAACACCACAATAATTGGAAAGAGTAGAAGGGCTTTGTGACATAGTGGAAAGCAAAATTATGGAAACAAAGAAGCATACCCCTCACAACTATAAAGATGGAAGTGTTTTTTATCCTAGCCTTCCACAACCTACAAGGGTTACACCACAGCAATTGGAAGAAAAAAGAGAAAAAGGGCTTTGTTACAATTGTGATAGCAAATGCACTAAAGGTCGTAAGTGTGCTGAGAAGAAATTATTTTACATAGAGTATGAAGAGGAGGAAAAAAAGGAACAAGAAACATCAAAAGAAGAGGATATACACCAGGACCCAAACCCAGAGAAAGAAGAAATGAATCATACCATATCTTGTAAAGCATTGGCAAGAATTACCACTCCTCAAACTCTCAAGATAGAAGGACATATCAAGAAGAAAAAGGTGTAAGAAGTGAAAGATCACATCAAGAAAGAAGAAATGAATCCAACCATATCTTGTAATTCATTGGTCAAAATTACCACTCCTCAAACTATCAAGATAGAAGGACATATCAAGAAGAAAAAGGTTCAAGCAATGAAATATCACATCGAGCATCAACAAGAAGTTCTCCAACTTTTAAAGGATAACGCCACTTCGGTGCAAAATCAAACAAAACAACAAGTTGATCTACAACGTAGTAAAAAAAAATTTGATGTGGGTGATTGGGTATTTTTACTGCTACATCTCAAGCAAGCTATTTATGAGAAGGAAATGTTGGCAAATACTACATGCACTTAAAAAATGGCGACCTTACCGAATGGTAAGACTCTTCAAGGATGAGGATGTGGAAGCATTGTTTTGTGTTATTTCTATTATCCAACCAGATTCGATAAACGAAGCAAGGGTGAATGGAAGAAGGACAAAGAAGTATGGCCACTTATTCAAAAGTTGCAAAAGATCCTAATTCAAACAATATTGCCAGAAATTGAAGAGGAAGCAAAAATCATATTGGAACCTAGAGCAGTCACAGCAACAAGAACCCGACAGCTACGAAATCAATCAATTTCAGAGTATCTCATCAAGTGGAAGAACTTATCCGCTGAAGATTCCACATGGGAGGACAAGAATTTTATACAGAAGCATCAAGAACTACTCAAGCGTTGAGGACAACGCTTTTTGAAGGAGAGGGGCATGTTAGGCCCCTATACTACTAGTATAAATCCTTATTGTTATTAGTACAACACACTTATTATATTGATGTACCCACGTAGTGCCCATATTGTTACTATTGTTCCCCATAAAAGCCCACTATTGTTATTATTGTGCCCTTACATTATTATTGTTATGTCGGCTCTGATTATGTTATGACCCCTTAGACTCCTATATATAGAAAAGGAGGTCCTTTTCATTTGTATCATCTAAGAATTGTTCATTTATGTAATGTAAAGGAGGTTGCCCCCTCGAAGAGGCTGAATTTTAAGGTGTTGATCTATCTTTTCTATCTTTTTCTTGAGCTGGTTTCATAAGAAAGCTACACAGTTCCTTCTCCTGGGAGGTGGATAAGGATGAGTTGATTTTTAAGGTTCTTTCAGGGCCGAACTCTATAGCCTTTATACAGAGAGAGGTTGGGTCGGCCATACAAAGATCAGCTAAAGAATTGTTTGAGGTTTCTTTCACTAGCTCTTCTAATGGCAAACTACTAGGGGGTGGATTCTGAATTAAGTTTTCAATGATATCATCCTCAGTTTGTGGTCCCCCTCCCCCATGGCAGTTTCTACTGCACACAGTGGTGCAGAATAGACTTCATCCACATCTTCCTCCTCCAACCAAAGAGGTAGATCATGTTCTAACAAAGGTTGGGCAGGAGGGTATAGGACTAGCTGTTTGGACATATGCCCGTTCTTGATTGTCATGTTCCCAGCTCAGCAGTTGATGTAGGCATCTACAGTAGACAACCAGGGTCTTCCCAAGATGAGAGGATACCCAGTGAGCTTTACCTTCTACTGGAGAACTAGGAAATTAGCAAAGTACTCCCAAGAATCAATGGAGACCATTACATCTTCCACAATCCCTTCAAGGGTCACGGTGGAGCGGTCTGCTAACTGTAGTACTGTTGTGGTCTTTCTCAGGGAGCCCTGGAGGTTGAGCTTGAGCATAGTGTCCTTTATCATCACATTAATGGTAGCCCCTAGATCAATCACGGTATGGGGAATCATGGTGCCATTGATGTGGACATCAAGCACTGGGCTTCCAGGGTCTAGATACTTTGGACAAATTACTTGCCCCAACATTAGGTCAGACAGTTGTCCTATGACATTGATGGTTGGGGCATCTCTCTTGCACTGGCCTAGATGCCTGAAGCACTTCTCATTGATCATCTTGTTGTATATAGACACGTCCTTTATGGCTTGGAGAAGTGGTATCTTTACACATAATTGTTTCAATTCTCCCAGAAGTTCATTTTCGTCTGGGGTAGGCTGGGTTGTGTTAGATAATCTCTCAGGAAATGGTGGAATTGCTTTTAGTTCACTTTCCTCTTTATCTTCCTCATCCTCCTTAGGGGGAGGCTAGATATCTGGGAGAACCTTCCCAGATCGTAGGTTGATCTCTTGAATTTCCACAGCATAGGTTGGGCATGATGATTCCGCACTATATACTTATTGAGCCTGTCTATTATTTGGGTTTGGGTTCGGTTGAGCAGGAGACAATGGTTGAGGTGGAGCAGGTGGTGGAGGAAAAAGAGCGGGAGGAGAGTTGTACTAGAGCCTCCACCCCTGATGAGGTGCATTCCACTGAGGTTGTGGCTGAGCATAGTAGTGAAATGAATGAGCAGCTAGTTGAGCATGATATTGAGATGGATATGACCAAGGAGGAGGTGTGGACCAAGAAGGATGAGCAGGGGGGCCCCAAGAAGGCATGGAAGTGGCTTGATTGGGGTTGTAGTATGCCTGGGATGTCCCTTGCATTCCCTGCTGGTAAGGTCTAGGTCCATGTGGCCTCCTTTGGTTTATGAAATAAAGTGGTTTAGTGGCTCCTTCAGCCCCTTGGTATACAACTTTAAGTCTGGGCAAGGAAGGGCACTTATCTATAGAATGATCTTCTTCACAGACTGAACAAACCTCTATAGAGTTCAATGGACATTTGTTCCTAGGATGCCTTCTAGTGCACCTAGGACAAAAAATGGCTAGTGCCCTCTCTGCCTCCTCCTGCTTCCTTTTGATATGCAAGGTATTCATTTGCATGGGAAGAGTCTGCAACATCTCACTCTTGAAGTCTTCCAGCATGTTTCCAAGTTCACCTTTGAGGGATGAACTAGATGGGGGGGTACTGGCTATGGGTTGACTCCCCCTACTTCTCTTTCTGGCTGCCCTAGAATGGTTCCTAAACACAGTCTTGATGTCTTCATAGGGTAGTTGGTAGATGTCTCCCCCAGCTAGTAAATGGAGGGTGTCTAGAAGGTCTTCCGGAATTCCTCTGAGCAGGACCAACTTCAAAGATTCAGGGTCAAGTGTGCACCTAGCCCTTTTATAACTGAGCTGGAACCTCTCTTCCTAATCCTCCAAGGATTCCTCACTTCCCATGGTCATTCGGAAGATTTCTTCTTTGGTATGTTTTGACCTACAGTAGTCCCGATATTTATTATTGAAGGCTTGCTGCATCTGAGCCCAAGTTGTGATGCTATTGCTAGGTAATCCCATGAACCAGCGCAATGCTGCATCCTTGAGGGTAGAAGGAAACAATTTCAACTTCTGCTCATCTTCTGCATAGTCATAGGTTCGACAAATAATAGCAAACTCAAACAGAAAGGTGTCAAGATCTTCTATAGTCAATCCATGGAAGTGAGGTAGGGCTGAAGGGCATATGTTCTTCATTTTAGTGTCCCCATTGGTTTCTCGGATGGGAAAGGTACCTTCTACTCTTTCTCCATTCGCCCTAGCATTTTTGTTTTCAACCATTGTCTCAAGAGGGATGGTGTCTTCCTCTTCTTCTCCTATAGGTTCTTCAAATATCTCAGGTTGTTCTCCTAAAGGATCTTCTAGATCACTGCCACCGAAGAAGAGAGAAAGGTGGCTTTGTGATGTGGTGGGGGTGTTGGGTAGGACTTTCCCTGAATTATCTTTGTTCCTACGAGGCATGAAAGGGAATCTCTTTTTTTTTTGTGATTTTTGTTTTTCTGCTTGTACTTGCAAAACTGAAATTGATTGAACAAACAAATTGCAACTAACTGAAATGACTAATCTACTTTTGCTAAAATGGAAATTGCAGAATTGAAATGAAAGCAAGGAAATGACTAATCTACTTTTGTTGAAATGGAAATTGCAGAATTGAAATGAAATCAAGGAAATGACTAATCTACTTTTGCTGAAATGGAAATTGCAGAATTGAAATGAAAGCAAGGACATGACTAATGTACTTTTGCTAAAATGGAAATTGCAGAATTGAAAACGAAAGCGGGTGTTAGGCCCCTATACTACTAGTGTAACCCCTTATAGGTTGTGGAAGGCTAGGAGAAACAACACTTCCATCTTTGTAGTTGTGAAGGGTATGCTTCATAATTTTTCTTTCCAATATGTCACAAAGCCCTTTTACTCTTTCCAATTGTTGTGGTGTTGCTCTAAAGAAGGTGTTGCTCTTTGTATCCTCATAATGTGCTATCATTTCCTCCGTTAAAATTGACCACGTAACAAGT
>APFE031468153.1:313534-346267 GCA_000404065.3 Pinus taeda | reverse complement strand
TTTTTTTTAGGATTAGTTTAGATTCAGAATAAATTTGGTTTATTTTGTTTTAAAATAATTTAAAAAATCATAAAAAATATAAAATGAAAAATCAAATAAAAATTTTCTTTTAGGCCTTAGGATTGAGTTTTAAATTTTGTTTTAAGTTAAATTTTTGTCAGAAAAGCTGTAAAAATTCATCGTGGAAATTTACTTTTGCTAGATTCAGTTGTTTTTCAATTATTATTTTCATACTGAGATCTGAGCTTTCAAGGCGAGACGCGAAATTGATATCTGATTCTTGTGGTGATTTTGAGCAATTCGTCTTTTCGAGGTCTTCAGTTGCTGGACGTCGTTTTGGTCATTGTGATTTTACTGGATATCTTGCATTGTTCAAAGTTATTTAATGATAAATGATCGTTGTGTACTGTTAAGTAATCATCAAGGCACTGGTCTACTAACTAATCAAATCATTTTAGTGCTTATCTTAAAATCGTGTCTCGTATCTCCCAACCAACTGGTCGACAGTTGGTCCTCATCATCTCACAGGGTCTACCCCCCTTAGCCGCGGGAGACAGGCTTAAACGGAGGGATCGGGGATCAAAGTGACAGCCCCCGGTTTGAGTGTTGTCGTGTCAATCTGTGCGACAACAGATATGTCGAGACTGAATTTATGCTTGGATATAATGTCGAGGTTAGTAGAGGTAGATCCAAACCCTTATCCGAGGCTGCTTCTGAGATTGAATATTCTTCACTGTAATGTCGAGGTTGTCATGATTATGCTGAGAATGTATATTGAGACGGTCACTGAGATAATACACACACACACACACACACACACACACATATATATATATATGTCGAGATTGTCATAGCAATTGTAGGATCATTGTTGTTACTGCAGCTAGTTATTATGTCAATATTGTACCTCCGAAAGAGCAGAGATATCTTTATGCTGAGACTATCTATCCATCTAAGGTTCCTTCTGTTCTATCCAACCTAGATCTAGCTTGACTGCACCTTATACCCATCCGAGGTGTAGTCAAGCCCTTCACTGAAAATTTCTGCGGCTCTGCTCCTTCTAGTATATGTGAAATTTCAGAGAGAATTTGCGAGTTCTGTGCATGGCAATTGTGGATACCCTAGACGGGTATTTATAGTAGTTTGTAGTCCTATTTGAGCCGAAGTGTACTTGTGAACCGACATGACTTTCATTTGAGCCGACATGTCATTTAAACATATTTAATTCAATATTTGAAACCAACAATGATGATCTCTATTTCATTTTTGTTAAAATTGGCAACTAGGGCCAAACTCCATGTGGGTCAGCTTATTTATGGCAGGTGATATTTTTGTTGATCCCTCTCGTCAAGAGGTGTAGGATTGATCTAAAAATCATCCGATTCCGATAAGTATTTATGGAGATATGAATTTATTTTGATTATGGAATTATTCTCAAGCCGACCAGCAACTTGAGTAGGCTTAGAAGCCCAATAGACATGCCTATTCATCATCTACATTTTTACTATAAATATAGAGGACTTGAAATCATTTGAGATACATATCCTCTTGATGTGTTCTCCTCTCCACGTCTTGGGTTTTTGGAGAAGGAGGGACACCAAGAATATATGTTGGATGATGCCCTAAACGCAGTATATACGCTGCAATGGAGACATCAAGCCGCAATAAGGGAAGGAATTTATATGCCATCAAGCCGTAGTAAGGGAAGGAATAAATACAGTCTCCGTAGGCAATGGAGACACATACGCAGGTCATGAAGATCCGCAAGCAAATGAAGACAGAGACATCTTCACGCAGTCATAGGAAACATATCAACACAGTCATAAAGGGTAGGCGCAGTGATGTGAAGGAAGTTGCAGTCATGTGAGACATGTAGCTGCCAAACATAGTATGAATATGTCATCACTATGCAGCCCTAAACTACAATGCCCTTAACGTTGTAAAGGAGACGTTGCAGTAAGAAGTATCCACGGTAAGATGGAGCCGCAGGCATAGAAGAGGAACCACCATAAATGATAGCCGCAGTGATAATGGAAGAGCCGCTGCCAAGCATAAAAGAACCACAGTCAAGCACGGAATAGCCGCAGCCTTAGTTGCAGTCATGTAAGATAGCTGCAGCCACTGTCAAGAGATCAAAGGTCTCTCTACACCTCGAATGCTGAAAGGCAAACAGACTAGATATCGAATTCTAGGCTAAATGATACAACGATCTCTCACGTACAATATTCGAATGAGCTAAGGAGACTTTGTATCTATTGCAATCTCGATCAACATATTGATATATATGTTTCCTCATTGTCCATGTCAAAGGAAATATGTATGTGGTTGTAAGAATTTCAGCTAAGGCCCAGGAATGTTTCAGATATGGTATAACTAAATTCGGATTGTTGTAGGTGACAGCATGAAGATAGAAAGAGCGTTTAATTTAGGACTACTGGAAGGAATCTAGAACTATAGCCTAGCTGCTTTGCTAGGCTGCAAACCATAGCAACTAAGGCTGAAGCATGAAGGTATTGCAAACTTGATGTAGCAACATAGTATTGTAGCTGGATGATGAATGATGGGCATATTAGTAAGGAGCAGCATGATGATGAATGAGATCATGAGCATCGGTAGCTTGATGATGAATAAGGCCATGGAAGATGTAGCATGATGAGCAGCATGAAGCTGAGAGTAGCTCTGTCATCAAGGTTCAACACATGTGACAGTACAACAAGGTGCCACATGGTAATGTGCAGCAAATGAATGAGAGGCAGCACTATGATAGGTGGAGCCGTCACCTTGGAGAATTAGTTGAAGAAGAATGTCTTCAACTGATCTCAACGTTATACGAAATGATCTATGCTAGATCTAGATAAGTCAAAGTGTTGACTTCTGTTGTAAATGTACTATTTCTCTCTCTCTTTCTCTGCTAAACTTTGAAGAACATAAAAGAAGAATTGATCAAGAGTTTCCCCACATTGTGGGGTTTGTCCCTAGCTAGCACCACATCTTGTGTCCTCTTGTCTTGGCTTGTCTTCTGCGATTTATATTTATGTTCTATCTGCAGTTTACTTTAATGGTGATGTGATTGCTAACTGTGAAAATTTAAATAAATTGCTTTAGCATAGAACATACCTAAAATTAACATGGTATTAGAGCTAAGGTGTAGACAATGCCCAAGCAAGAGTGAAAGAGCAATCACTAAAGATAGTTGGGACAAGATAAAAGGATCAATGGGTTCCTCATCCCTCTTCAAATTCACCCTGGGTGAATTCGAAGCAGAGAATATTATCAGAATGGCGCAACGGAAGGTTCTGATGGCCTACCTAAATATCACTTCATTGGGGAGTTTGGATCTAAGGGTGGAAGGAAAGACAGATGCCTTGGTTACAATAAGTTTAGCCATTATGCGAAGGAGTGTCTGAATGGCAAAGACACTTCTCTTGATGAAGATAATCAAATCATTCCAGGGTCAAGGGAATGACAGGTAATACAGTTCATCAAGGAAAAATGGTCGACTCTTCAAAGAAAGCAAGGAATCCCAGGCACTTCATGAGATAGATAATCGTGGGATTATACTTGGGGCCAATACCACCTATCCCGAAAAGGGTGCAGGGAATGTTACCCCTCAATTGAATGAGGGAAACTCGATTCATTTACAGAATCTCTTTTATGTACCTGATCGCAAGAAGAACCTAGTGTCCATGTCAGCAATGGAAGTCAAAGGTTACAGGGTGGCACTCATCGATGGAAAGGTACGTGCTTGAAAATAGATTTTTCAAAGATGTTTTTTGTATCAGGTTGCAGGAAGTCCACTAGGAACCATGTCCATTGACACAACACCGGAGGTCTGTGAGTCAGATGGTGATAGGGGTGTCTGAATTCAAAAAGAGCATGAAGATACATGTCTGAGATGTACCAAAGGAAAATCTTATAAGGGGACCATTCCCCTCATGCCACAGGTCCACAAGTTTGGAACAACTCGAGGAGTTTGAGATTCATGATCGGGAATCTCACGTATGCAGGTGGTAGAAAGCCCTCTATGGCTTGAAGCAAAACACCCCGAGCATAGTATGAGAGGATCAACAGCTGCCTGATGAAGCTAAGATTCACTAGGAGTGAAATCGATCCAAACCATTACTCGAAGGTTGTGGATGATAGACCTCTCATACCAGCACCTATGACTGACAAGTGCAGACCCTCTCATTTGTAGGAGACAGAGGGAGTTGGATTCCAACTATGGAAAGATAAACTGCAAGCCTGTGACTACCTCGAGGATCTTGACTTTCAAGAAGTTATATGGTAGTGATGTCGGACCAGATTTGGGGAATGCCTCTGAGTTTCATAAACTCATTTGCGTTGATGTTCTTGGAGAACCTCCGTCCGGACATATGTGTTGTAGTTAGCATGGTGAGCTCATATTTGGTTGAGCTTCATTGGATTGGTGCTTAGAATCTTCTGAGATATCTTCAGGGTACAATCTCTCATGGATTGAGATACACTGCCTAGTATATTTCAAATGCTGAGTGGGCAGGCAGTGTGAAGGATCACTAGAGCACTTCTCAGTGCTGGTTCTCCTTGGGATTTGCTTCGATATCCTGGATGAGCAGGAAGCAGAAGTCGGTGATTTTGAGCACCGCCGAGGCAGAGTATATTGCTGCTAACATGGCTACCTGAGAGGCAATCTGGTTATGAAAGCTCTTCAATGAGCAGTTTGGATACCACTACGTAGCAAGATGATTAGTTCTCCTGTGAGGTCTGGATGATGGGTTCTCCAGGATGACTATGTAGCAGGATAGATTAGTTCTCCTGTGAGGTCTGGATGATGTGTTCTCCATGACGACTATGTAGCAGGATGATTAGTTCTCTTGTTAGGTCTGGATGATGTGTTCTCCATCACGATTATGTAGCAGGATGATTAGCTCTTTTGTGAGGCCTAGATGATGTGTTCTCCATGGCGATTGTGTAGCAGGATGATAATTTCTCCTATGAGGACAGGATTGATTAGTTCTCCTATCACGGCATCCTACCCATGCAGTTTGGGACTCATGGGAAGTACCTCTCATCTGATCAATGAGCAGGGAAATGAGGATAGGGACCATAGTAGTACCGATGGACGCATCGATGTATCTACCGTACTCCCTATGCTAGGATGACCTTCATTGATCTGGGATCAATGATACTGGTTTGGGACCAATTGTAGGAGTTGTAATACTATGACGCTGACTTCGGGTCGGTTGAGACTGGTCTGGGACCAGTGGTACATACTCTGAGACTGACTTCAGGTTAGTGTAGGACTGGTCTGGGACCAGTGGTACGCACTTTGAGACTGACTTCGGGTCAATGGAGAATGGTATGAGACATTCTCAATCAATTCTTCTTCTTATGGTTCAGCAAAGGCAAGCACATCAAAGTAGAGCCAGCAGAGTTGAGCAAAGCCAGCAGAGCTGAGCAGAGCCAGCAGAGCTAGTGGAGCTAAGCAGAGTTGAGCAAAGTAGTGCAGGCCACTGATGGCAGAGACAATACAGTCAAACATATGGATTAGTGGATGGAGTTCTCCCTAGTTGAGAGGGAGTATTAAAATTGGCAACTAGGGCCAAACTCCATTTGGGTCAGCTTATTTATGGCAGTTGATATTTTTGTTGGATCCCTCTCATCGAGAGGTGTAGGATTGATCTAAAGATCATCCGATTCCGATAAGTATTTATGAAGATATGAATTTATTTTCATTATGGAATTATTATCAAGCCGACCAGCGACTTGAATAGGCTCATAAGCCCAATAGACATGCCTATTCAT
Organism: Pinus taeda; assembly: GCA_000404065.3. Lineage (NCBI taxonomy): Eukaryota > Viridiplantae > Streptophyta > Pinopsida > Pinales > Pinaceae > Pinus > Pinus taeda. Next base: position 340,486 of record APFE031468153.1, on the reverse strand, counting down.
CATCTACGTTTTTAGTATAAATATAGAGGACTTGAAATCATTGAGATACATATCCTCTTCATGTGTTCTCCTCTCCACATCTTGGTTTTTGGAGAAGGAGGGACACCAAGAATATATGCTGGATGATGCCCTAAACATAGTATATACGTTGTAATGGAGACATCAAGTCGCAGTAAGGGAAGGAATAAATGCAGTCTCTGCAGGCAATGGAGACACATACGAAGGTCATGAAGATCCGCAGGCAAATGAAGATAGAGACATCTTCACACAGTCATAGGAAACATATCAATGCAGTCATAAAGGGTAGGCGCAGTGATGTGAAGGAAGTCACAGCCATGTGAGCCCTGTAGCTGCTAAACACAGTGTGAAGATGTCATCACTACGCAACCCTAAACTACAATGCCCTTAACGTTGTAAAGGAGAAGCTATAGTAAGAAGTATCTGCGGTAAGATGGAGCCGCAGGCATAGAAGAGGAACCACCATAAATGATAGCCGTAGTGATAATGGAAGAGCTACTATCAAGCATAAAAGAACCACAGTCAAGCACAGAAGAGCCACAGCGTTAGTTGCAGTCATGTAAGATAGCTACAGTCACTATCAAGAGATCAAAGGTCTCTCTGCACCTCGAATGTTGAAAGGCAGACAGACTAGATATCGAATTCTGTGCTAAATGATACAGCGATCTCTCACGTACAGATTTCAGATGAACTAAGGAGACTGTGTATCTATTGCAGTATCGATCAGCATACTGATATATATGTTTCCTCATTGTCCATTGTGGTTGTAAGAATTTCCAGCTAAGGCTCAAGAATGTTTCAGATATGGTATAACTAAATTCGGATTGCTGTAGGTGACAGCATGACGATAGAAAGAGTGTTTAATTTAGGACTGCTGGAAGGTATCTGGAACTATAGCCTAGCTGCTTTGCTAGGCTGCAAGCCATAGCAAGCAGCTAAGGCTGAAGCATGAAGGTATTGCAAACTTGATGTAGCCACATAGTATTGCAGTTGGATGATGAATGATGGGCATACTAGTAAGGAGCAACATGATGAAAAATGAGATCATGAGCATCGGTAGCTTGATGATGAATAAGACCATGGAAGATGCAACATGATGAGCAGCATGAAGCTGAAAGCAGCTCTGTCATCAAGGTTCAACACGTGACAGTACAACAAGGTGTCACATGGTAATGTGCAGCAAATGAACGGGAGGCAACACTATGATAGGTGGAGCTGTCAACTTGGAGAATCAATTGAAGCACAATGTCTTCAATTGATCTCATTGTTATACGAAATGATCTATGCTAGATCTAGATAAGTCGAAGTGTTGACTTCTGTTGTAAATGTACTATCTCTCTCTCTCTCTCTTTCTCTGCTGAACTTTGAAGAACATAAAAGAAGAATTGATCAAGGGTTTCCCCACATTATGGGGTTTGTCCCTAGCTACATCTTGTGTCCTCTTGTCTTGGCTTGTCTTCTGCGATTTATATTTATGTTCTATCTTTAGTTTACTTTAATGCTGATGTGATTGCTAACTGTGAAAATTTAAAATAAATTACTCTAGCATAGAACATACCTAAAATTAACAGTTTTGCTTGCAGTCTTCTTGATCGTGCCAATGGAGGATTGTTCTTGGTCTTGGAGGGCTGCTTTGACTTAAATACATTTTACATAGGCTCTTAAAGAGTTCCTTTACACATGACATGACTCTTTGACATAATAATAAAATCCTAAACACATCAAAAAGAAGTCTTTTGACCTATGACACATCTTGCTCATGAAACCCATGTAGCAAGGCATACAAAAATAATCTATTCTCTTTTATTACATCATTTACAAAGATCATGTTATTATGAAGACCGAACTTAGTTACATTTTCTTCAACAACTTGTGATTATCTTTGAAATCTTACTAGCTTCTTTTTAATCTTCTTTTATCTTCTTATCATCAAGCAGCTACCAAAAACATGAAGATCAACAAAGGCACTAGATATAGGCTCTCAGCCAGGGCTAAAACCCCTTTACTAGGGGAAAACCCAAAAAACTTCTATTTTCTTCCTTTAGAACTAAATAAAATGAGATAACCAAGACTTTTGACCAGACCAAAAGACCTTCCTCACTCCACCAAGTCAGCCTCCCAAGATGAACAGACAAACTTCAATAATCCACCCTAGTCAAATTGCTTCAATCCTGCAACAACTCGGATTTTTGGCCCTCCAGCTTCAGAATTTCGGCCCTACTGCAGACCTGCAACTTCGGCCCTCCTGCAGCAGCCTAGAAACTTGCACATGTGGCAGAAAATAGAGAATTTCAGCTTCCTTTTGCTTGACAAGTGTCTCCTTCTTGTTCACTAGGGTTTTCTCCTTCTTTTCTAGGAATTTCACTCTTGTTTCTTCCTCCTGCAACTGCAGATCGAACTTGCTTGATTGGATATACAAATGAGGTCGAGTAGCTGCTTATTTATAGTGGTTCTGTGTGGTCGAATTCCCTTAATGAGGCCGACTTGACTGGAGGGAAGGACGACGTGGTGGAGGAGGGTTATTTGAACAAATTACATCAAAATAAATTTTCTTTCTTGACAAACAAAGCCCAAGAAAGGTCTATATTGTGATGACAAGGACTATGACTCTTGACATAAACCCTAGAAGCACTCAATGGGTGCTTGGACCTAAAAATAAAATAAACAAAGCATGGAACTCATGCTAATAAATAATTTTCTTTTTTCTTTCTTTTGACAAATACATTACATCATGACTCAAATACAATTATGAAGACCGATACTAGTTACATTTCTCAACACAATGTATAGTACATGATGTTTTACAGCATCCTTTTAGCCAGTACATCCAACGACAACAGTCAATAAAGGTGATATACATATGAGTTCACTAGTGCCTCCAAATGGAAAGACTGATTGGCCAGTATCTTCCTGATAAATAAATTTTATGTTTTTAAAGGAAATCTTTCTTCTCAAATGAAAAGAATCAACAACCTATATATCGACTGCTTGTACAGAATGAACTAAAGAATTATCCATTTTTTCATCATCCCCAGCTGCATGGATAAGAAGGTTTATAGAAGAAAAGAAACCAGAGCCTTATTCTAACCTGATTTTGATATTTTGTAATAGTGAATAAAATTTCATAAGATAAATTCATTGCAAAGACAACTCCATACTGAACTCATCTGCACGTTGACAAAGATGCTTCCAAATCTGCTCTGGCTTTCTCTAAAGCATCTATTAGCTTCTCAGGTTTCCTCCCACCTGCCTGTGCAAAGTTTGGTCTCCCACCACCACCTCCACCACATAGTCTGGCAACAGTGCCTACAAACTTTCCAGCCTGTAGTCCACTCTCTATAATTTTAGGACTAAAAGCTGCAACAAAGCTCACTTTGCCATCACCTGGACAGGATCCCAGAACAATGGCAGCAGGATCATCTAACAAAGTTAATAGATGTTCGGCAGCTACTTTGAGAGACTCCGCATCAAGATCATCCATGTTTGCTACAACCACCCTGAAATATAAATTATAAATCAGATATCAGTTAATAAAATACGAGAGTATAAATTTTAACTAAAGCACAGTAATGTTATTCAGCAGCAACAGGTGTAGATAGTATGGGTGTAATAAAAAAGCTTGTTGCAGGTTTCAGTTTCATCTGGAAGATCTGTTATTTTCTATTATATGATAAAAGAAGACACATGACATTTGCTGGCTATTGAAACAGGATAATGAACACAAATGCATCACTAGATTGGTACATTGCAATAGATCATATGTATGTACAGTATACCTAGCTTTAGCAGTTCCAACAACAGAAGCTGTATCTGCAATTGCTGATGCTTTTATTGTGGCTATCTTTGATCGTAATGCTGTAACCTCATTTCTCACTGTTCTCAGCTCTTCCAGCAGGTTATCTACTCTTGTAGGTATATCTTCTCCCTTTACCTGTAAAATAGATTCCTTCTCAATTCAAAATATATGATTTCACACCATAACTACATCTTAGAATCAACATCTGTTTTTGAGAAATATATCATATATTAGAGTCAATTGACATTGTTAAGAATGAAATTATGTTGTCGTGCCAATAAATCTAATCCCTAGAAAACAACATAAGCACATATTGTATAAAATTAGCAGGAACATTCCTGGACATGAGATAAGAGAAACATCTCATTAATAATGATTTTCTTCTGAAAAAGTTAATAATAATGATAATAATAATAATAATAATAATAACTTCATTATAGAAAGAGATAAGATATCCAACCTGAATTATATGTGGGCTTTCTCAACTTGGACACATATGTCACTCCATAGAAGAAAATCTATTGTCAAGCCAATGTCTTCCCTATTATTTTTTATTTCTAGAAAAGTATTTTTGTCTCGCACTCATCAGTTTCTCAGCACTTTCACACTTCTGATATGAACCTCAATCACTTTATTTTCAACTTCCATTTTTAACAAACATTTTTGTAAGTGTTGGAGGGCAATGTTACCAAACTCCGAGTCCCATTGCACTCATGAGTCTAACTCTAACCTCACGTTTAATTGAAGACAATGTGCTCCCTCTTGTTTGAAAAGAAGCATTTAGTGTACACTTGCAGGAGGAAGAAATTCCAGCACCCACTTCATCCTCCATTCAAGGCAAGGGTTTGGTAAGTAATGTTGCTTTTCAAATTTCCAAATATGATGATGGAGCTCTTAATGATTTAAGAGAATAGATACTGTAGAGAAGCCGTTGAAAAGACAAAACATTGCAGCACCTTCCATTAGCTCATGTGAGTGGTGTTTTTATCAGCTACTGCCTTACCTCAGCCACAAGGGCTTGACCAACCACAACCAGACTCGCCTCCTCACTGAGGGTCTTCCCATAACTATGCCCTAAGCTATGGCTGTTAGATCTGCAACTAAGTTCTACAGTCCAGTTCTCTAACAACTAGGAACATGTCCAACTGTGGACTTAAAACATCCCAGCAATTCTTTGAACACTTCAGCCAATATTAATTTTTGTTGAAATGTGTCACTAGGTTCGGTCTTCATAATGACATATGTAATCATGATTTTATATATTTGATGTAAAGGGAAAAAATAACATTATTATTGGCATTCTTGAGGCATGGGTTTCATGCTCAAGGTTATTTGATTTATAGGTCAAGCACCCATTGAGTGCTTCTAGGGCTTGTGTTTGAGTCAACAAGTTATAAGAGTCATAATAATATGTTGAAGACCCATTCCAGCATCATGTATTATGTAAGAGAAAATTATTTGAGTCACAAAAGACCCTCGAATGTTGAAGTTTCTAAGTTTACTTAGTTAGAAACCCTCCATGCTCTTTATCTGATTTATTCCTACCTACTTGTTATTTTCCTTAACAAGTTATTTACAATGTAAATACTGAAAATAAACACTAGTGCATGCTCAACATATTACAAATCAGCAACTAAAAGAAACAAAAACAAACACACCATATGACACCATTATTTTTGGACTAATGTCCCTAGAAAAACCCAAAGTGGGAAAACCAGTGCAACTATCTGAGGGTTTTCTTATTAAGCAATATCATAGTACAATTTGGGTGTTGAAACTGGCCTACCCAATAGAGAATTTCCTTGGTAGTAATAACTCCTAGTTTCTGACAAATCTCCTGGCTGAAACCCCGGATAATCTTTTCGGCAGCTACTTAGCACAAATCTGCCCCAGAAACCCCAGCGTCAACCTCTCTAGGGACTGCGTCAGACCCTCTCTATCCCACGTTCACCCTGCATCACCCCGGATGGGTCTGCGTCATCCCTGGGATGCCTTGCATCAGCCCTCTGGCCCTCTGTGTCACTCTCCTTGGCTACTGCGCTGCTCTCATGGCACTATCTCTGCCTCTCTATACTCAAATGCCCCAGTTGCATCTCTCGATCGCTAATTCTATCTCTCTTAGCAAACCTCACTTTAGAGAATAAAATGACTGATCACTCTGATGTATTCTCCAAGTGACCCTCAAGCCTCCTCTTATACTTTTCTCGTTGACATATCAACGGCTGAGATTAAGTCCCTAATCAATGGCTAAGATTAGATCTGGCTTGATCCATGTCTTTTGGACCATTCTAACACAATTTCATATTAATTCACATTTATATTTTAATTTCCCTAAGTTCAGACTTAAGGACTCCATTAAAAATATTAATTATTTTAATATCTCCTAAACTGTTTAGAATCTACCCCAACCTCTCCACCAAATTTCATGGCTAGAGCACATTCGATGCTACCCCAAATCAACACTCCCTCTTAGCGAAGATTGTGCTCTAGCAATACTCCTTACTGAGTATTACTCTGATCATCCGACATCGGTCCCTATGCTGATGCTAGGCCTGCTACCCTCCATCCTCTGCACTGTTGTATCCTGTACTGCTACCCATGGTTCTGCCACTACCACTACTGCATCTGTACAACAGCTCCCTCTGCATCTGTGCTGCTGCTGGTCCTTTCTCCCAACACTGCATTTGCACTGCAACTCCTCTCATCATGTTGCATCGTGCTACCCACCGCTGCACTGCAACTCAGTTACTAAGTAAGTATCTGATCTCCCAACTCTGACCTCTTTATTGGATTAGAGTCACCCATTGATGCTGAAGCTCCCTCTGCCACTGACAAGTGCTCCCTCTCTGACCTCTGCGCCAACTCCTTGCATCCCGCACTGTTTCACACCTCTCTGTGCCATCCTGCACTGGTGCAACACTCTTGTGCCTCTCACACTATTGCAGCTTGCTAGCCTCGTGCTGTCTCGGGACTCCTGCACTGTAGCTCTCTCTGCTGCTCCATCTGCATCCATCTCTACCCACATCAACCAGTCCTATTACTCCTCTTCGGGGCTCTCGTAGCAAGGTCTAATCCAAGAGGCTAGGTACCTCGAGTATCCTGCCCCTCATTACCTGTAGTCTGCCTAACTATAGCTCGATGTCTCCCCACTTTTGCTCAAGTGGTGCGTGTGCACTCATGGCATAGTCATCGTTTGTCAAAGCTTCCTTCTCTACCCGTGCTGTCGCTGCCTTAGTCTCAGAAGACTCTCCCTTACTCCTCTTCCTTTGACACTGGGTCGCATAATGACCTAGCTCCCCACAGTGGAAGCACTTGATCTTGGAGAGATCTTTCTTCTTCCTCCTCTTGCTTGACTTTGATCCCCTTGCTACTGCTACTCGTCTTCGACTACCGTTTGATCTCTTCCTGGCGAAGAGCTGCCCACATCTCATCCCAAGGTGGAAGTGTCCCTCTTCCCAATATGCTCTGGACAAATACCTCCCAGTCTTCTGAGACAACATTCAAGGTTGTCCTCACAATCAGCTCCTGATCCAGTGTCGCCCCTATAGTAGTCAACTGATCTCGGATCTCATTCAGTCCTCCGAGAAAGGTATCAATCGGTTCTCCCTTCTTCATCTGATACGACCTCAACTGGTTCTCAAGCAGCATTCTTCTCTGCACAGAAGTATGCTGGTACAGGTTCTTGAGAGCCTCCCACATCTCAAATGTCATTTCCTTCTCGGCTCTGTGTGGCACTACATGATCCTTGACCCCATCAAGGATAATGCTCTTGGCCCTTGCCATCACCTCCTTGTACCTGTCATTATCATTGGGGTCGATTGGGATAGCTATTACCTTCAAGGCGAAGTTCTTGACACGATTCCTGTCAAGTACGGATAAGATTTTGGCCTTCCAAACTGCAAAGTTCGATGCTCCGTCTAGTCTATCCTGGTCTCCTACTCCATGTAGTGCCATGATGCTCCTCTACTTCCCTCCTAGAAGTTCTCTGTTTGACTCCTCTGAGTCTCTACTTTCCGTCTGGAAGTTCTCTTCTAGACTCCCTTTGAGTCCTGATTTCCCTCCTGGAAATTCTTCTGTTGTTGTCGAGATGCCCCCTACTCTGATCGTCTTGTGCAACCACACCACTAATTCGGGTTCCTCGGCTAGAAACCCTCAGTAGCAACTCCTTTGGACTTGCTCTGTCAGGTACTATTCTGACTATAGTACCTCGCTAGCTCCACTCTACAATATTCTCGCAGCCTTCTAAACCCTAGCAACCTAAAGGTGAGAGCTCCTAGGCTTTGCGCAATCTCGACATCGCAACCCAGCCTCCTCAGCCAACTCCGTCAGCCCTCCTAGCTACTGCGTGGCTGTGCGTGAGGCTTCTCTTGCCTTCCTTCACCTCTGTATTGCCTCTTCTCGACTCAGCCTTGATGACACAAGAACTGCGTCACCCTTCCTTGTTGTCCCTCTGCTAGAAACAGTTTTTGTCACCTCGGAACAGCTATTTTCTGCTACTATTGTTCCACTCGGATGATGTCTTTTAGTCCTCCTGTGATCTGCAATCACCCTCTGATACCATGTTGAAGTTTCTAAGTTTACTTAGTTAGAAACCCTCCATGCACTTTATCTGATTTATTCCCACCTACTTGTTATTTTCCTTAACAAGTTATTTACAATGTAAATACTGAAAATAAACACTAGTGCATGCTGAACATATTACATATCAGCAACTAAAAGAAACAGAAACAAACACACCATATGACACCATTATTTTTGGACTAATGTCCCTAGAAAAACCCAATGTGGGAAAACCAGTGCAGCGATCTGAGGCTTTTCTTATTAACTACTATCAGAGTACAATCTGGGTGTTGAAACTGGCCTACCCAACAGAGAATTTCCTTGGCAGTAGTACCTCTCAGTTTCTGATAAATCTCCTAGCTGAAACCCGAAACAATCCTTTCGGCAGCTACTCAGCACAAATCAGCCCCAGAAACCCTAGCGGTAGCCTCTCTCTGGACTGTGTCAGCCCCTCTCTGTCCCACGCTGGCCTTGCGTCACCCCAGATGGGTCTGCGTCAACCCTGGGATGCCCTACGTCAGCCCTTTGGCCCTCTGTGTCAGCAACGCTGGCCTCTTTGAGGCTCTGCGCAGTTCCTGATTGCCTCTGCGTGGCCCTGCATGAGCCCTGGCTGGCTATGCGTCACTCTCCTTGGCTACTACATTGCTCTCCCAGCACTATCTCTGACTCTTTGTCTCTCTGTACTCAAATGCCCTTCAAATGCATCTCCTAGTCACTAATTTTATCTCTCTTAGCAAACCCCTCTCTAGAAAATAGAATGACTGATCACTCTGATGTATTCTCCAAGTGACCCTTAAGCCTCCTCTTATACTTTTCTCATTGACATATCAACAGCCGAGATTAAGTCCCTAATCAACGACTAAGATTAGATCTGGCTTGATCCATGTCTTTTGGACCATTCTAACACAGTTTCATATTAATTCACATAAATATTTTAATTTCCCTAAGTTAGACTTAGGGACTCCATTAAAAATATTAATTATTTTACATCACTATGGTATCTATACCCTTGATCAACCTATGATCTTTTATTGTGGCATCGAGATTCTCCTTCTGAATTATTGTCCCTGTGATTGACCCTAAAATCTCTTTGTTATTCCTTCATTACCTATCCGAACTGATCTCTGCATTTATGACTAAATTCAAATAGGTTCGAACTCCTCTTGACAGAGATCCAAACTATAGCCTTTATCGTACTTGATACCCGAAATCTCAAAGATATGTATCCGAACTTCATTATGCTACTATTCTTCCGAAACCATAGAGAGATGCGAAATTGTGACTATGTAATGCAAAGAGCCTTCACATATATTTATAGTGGTTTCCCTCTATAAATAAGCTGACTTGAATATATGAATAGGTGTGTCTTTTCATAGGGTGAGCCGATGAGTTCTGCACTTTGCTTGGAGGCCAACTTGAAGAGGAGAACTATGCTTGTCTTTGGCGGGCTTCTAGACACTTCCATATACATTTGACACATGCTCAAGAAGAGATTTCCATACATGACATTAATTCAATCGACTTTAATGACAAATCCTAAGGCTCTCAATGGGAGACATCTAAATAAAATCTTTTGCTCATGAAACCCATGAAGCAAGGAATTACAAAAATAATTTTATTTACTTCTTTTCATCGTTTATAAAGATCATAATTACATGTCATTATGAAGACCGAACCTAGTTACACTTTTCAACATTGATTGGGTTCAAATTTCCCAATCTAGCCCACAATCCCTTTGCTATGGGCCTGGTATTGTCAAAAGACGAAATTAGTAAAGAATAATAGCTCAGCATCCCACTAATTTGTCCTTGGAGGAATTTGACTTGAACATTGGGGAGAATGATTTATAATGTGACAAGTTACAACTACTTTCTTGGTCCATATTATAACTTCTTGGTCCATGACGTCTCCAATGGCTAGTTAGACCACCCAACGACTAGCTTGACTTGACTTGACTTTTTCCTTTTACTAACTCAACTCAGTCACCTTTTTCTAGCTATCCAACACCTTGATGAATTTGCCAATTTTAACACCTAGGTTTTGTTGATTTTTGGGTAGCATCGGATGTGCTCTAGCTCCGAAATTTTGTGGAGGGGCTAGAACACACGAGATCTCCAAGACCCAGAAATTGTTTGGTGAAATTCCACCCGGATTGTATTTTATTAAAATAATTAATAGTTTTTAATGGGGTTCCTAAGTCTAACCTTAGGAAAATTAAAATATTAATGGGTATTAATGAAAATATGGTTGAGAAGCTTCTAAGAGACAGGGATCAAGGCTAATTTAATCTTAGTCGTTGCTTAGAGATTAGATTGTTGTTGTTGATATCTCAACAGGAAAAGTATAAATGAAGACTTGAGAATCATTTGGAGATACACCAAGCAAATACTCAGTAACCCGAGGGAAATTGATTTTCAAGAAGTAAGAGTTCGATTTCAGAGGGAGAGTTGCAGGGTGAAGGAAGAGGAGGGTATCAGCATCAGTCAGACACTTGAGGAGGGGATGCAGTGCATCAGAGGGACAACACAGAGCAACAACTCAGAGAGGCAACACAAAAAGGGACACAGTCCTCACGCAATCCACATGCAAAGATGACGCAGAGGTGTTGCAGTGCACGCTGGAGGGTCTCTTGGGTGTCATAATTTCTCAAAAGGGTGGAGGAAAATTATCTCAAGTGTTTTCACAAAGGTTTCTCTATGTTATGCTAATCATTCCTTGTAAAGAGATTGTCGCTGAAGAATAATAAAAAAACCCTCATCTATTGCACTAGTTTTTCCGCATTGGGTTTTTCCAAGGACTATTATCCAAAAACAACTGTGTTGATGTGATTGAGTCTTGTGCTTGTATTTCACTGTTATTTTCTCTATGCTATTATGTGACAACTAGAGTAGAATTTACTTTAATGTTTACTGAAGGGTTTTGTAAATAACTTATTGTGGAAAATAAGTATGAGAAATAAATCAGTTATTGCAATAGAACTTCATGTTAGAAATTTTCACATGGTATCAGAGCTGAGATTGGGCAATAGGATTAGAGAATGTGCAATGAGTCATGAACAGGATGCTAGAGCAGCAACTCAAAAGGACTCACGCAATTCTCCCAGGAAAGAGGAAAGCACGAAGAATATAATGGATCATGATAGTTTTGTGTTGGCTTCCAAACTGGAAGAAGAAGTCACTTGCTTGTCAAGTTTTGCTTCCTCTGAGGTTTGGTATATTGATAGCGAGGCTTTTGTGCACATGACGGGAATACGAGAATGTTTCTCGAGCTATCAAGAAGAACAGATGAACTTCCAAATCACCATGGGAAATAAGTCAAAATGTACCCCCGTAGGAAGAGGTACTGTAGTTTTTCAAACAAAAGCAAGGGATCAACTTCAAGCTACCAATGTGCTGCATGTGCCTGGATTGGGAATGAACTTACTCTTTGTATCTCAGTTACAGAACAAGGGCTATGATGTTTACTTCATTGGGAAGAAAGTATATGTCAAACATCTGAGTTGGAAGAAGAAGGCCCAAATTGGAGTCAGAAGTAACAAACTGTATAAGTTATAGCTAGAATCTCCAATGGCACTGATAGGTTGCATTGTTGAAAAATATTTGAATGAACTATGGCACAGAAGGATGGGGCACTTACACCATGGGGCTCTAAGAATTCTCAGAGGAACTATCACAAGAGTTCCAAAATTAAGTACCAAACGAGACGATGTATGCAAAGGTTGCCTACTAGGCAAGTACGCCAAAGCGGCTTATTCCAGAAGTAACAATAGGGCAAAGAATGTTCTGGGATTAATACACTCAGATATTTGCGACCCATGTCCACAAAAGCTCTTAGTGGTGTCAAAGACTTCGTCACATTCATTGATGACCATTCCAGGAAGACTTGGATCTACTTTCTAAAAACCAAGGATGAGGTTTTTGATTGATTCAAAGAGTTTAAAGCTCTAGTTGAGAAACTGACATGGAAAATGATAAAAATGTTGCACTCAGATAATGGTGGAGAATATATTGATAAAGACTTCACTGAGTTTTGCGCAAGGGAAGGCATCAAAAGAGAATGGACAACTCCATATAATCCAGAGAAAAATGGAGTAGCAGAGAGGACGAACATTGTTGAAGCAACGAAGGAAATGTTGTATGATCGGGATATGCCCAAATTTCTATGGGCAAAAGCATGCAGCACAACAATATTGTTCAGAATAGGACTCCTCATAGGGCATTAGGTAAGATTACTCCAGAGAGTGTCTTCACCGGTAAGAAGCCTGAAGTGAGTCATTTCAAAATATTTGGGAGCTTGGCATATTGCCATATACCCGAAGAAAAGAGGAAGAAGTTAGATCAAACTGCAGAAAAATGATATCTTGTGGGATATAGCGAGAATGTTAAGGTATATAGAATCTACCTTCTGGGCAATAGAAAGATCATAATATGATGGGATGTAAAGTTCATGGAGAGCAGAGCTTTTAGGAAATCCAGAGAAATGCCTTCCGAATAGCAGTCAAAGAATGATCCATTGGTCCAGCCACTTCGACCTGCAGAAACCAGCACTAGTATTTCTCCAAGCCACAAGAATCCAGAAGCATCACAGCAGATGGAATCTCAGGAGGAGGAGCAAATAGATCCACCCACTACCAGTTGAAGAACGAGCTAGGAACTTCGACAGATACTACGGGATGCAGAGAATTTCATTGGAGCTCCTAGGAACGAGAAAAGGGAGCACAGACAACTATATAGATACCAAGCTTTGGTGGCTCAGGTTAGAGAACCCTCTAGTTTTCAGGAGGTCGTTCAGCATCAAGTATGGGTAGATGCTATGGTGGAGGAATACAGTTCCATAATGACCAACGATGTTTGGGAAGTGGTACCTAAACCTCAGGACAGATTAGTTGTAGGTTCGAGATGGATCTACAAGGTCAAATATGCAGCAGATGGCAATGTGTAAAAATACAAAGCCAGGTTCGTGGCTAACGGGTACGCTCGGAAGGAAGGGATAGACTACGAAGAAACTTTCGCCCTAGAAGCCAAGTATACTTCTAATAGATCCATGATATCCCTTGCAACACAGATGGGGTGAGAGATTCACCAAATGGATGTCAAGACTACATTCTTAAACGGGGTGATAGAAGAGGTATACATTGAACAACCAGAGGGTTTTGAGACACATGAGAAAAAAACACGTGTATGTAGGTTGAAGAAAGCCTTGTATGGGCTTAAACAAGCACCTAGAGCATGGTATGGTCAAATTGATGGTTACTTGCAGAAGATGGGATTCGTCAAGAGTGACGCAAATCCCAACCTCTGACTATAGAGAATGAGCCTCTAATTCTGGTGTTATATGTGGATGACTTTTTTCTGACAGGTTCACCTAGGCTCATTAAAAATTGTAAGGAAAACCTAGCTATAGAATTTGACATGAAGGATTTGGGACAGATGCATTATTTTCTGGGGTTGGAAGTTTGGCGGCAAAAGGGTGAAAATTTCCTTGGACAAGGGAGATAAGCTACAGAAATTTTAAAAAGGTTTAGAATGCAGGACTATAGACTCATGGCTACTCCAATGATTACCAACTAGAAGAAGATTGATGAGTTTGAAGATAAAGAAGTAGATCCCACCTTGTACAGGCAGCTCATAGGGTCCCTGATGTATCTAGTCAATACTAGGCCAAACATTTGTTACGCTGTCAACACCCTCACTCAGTTCATGGTGGAACCAAAGAGGGCACCCTGGGCATCAGCCAAGCATGTTCTCGGATATATATGAGGAACAGTCAAGAATGGATTAATGTACACCCAAGGCAATCATATCAGACTAAGTGGGTTCACTGACGCAGATTGAGTTGGAAGTTCAGTAGATCGAAAAAGTGCCACTGGGTACTGTTTCAACATTGGATTAGGAATGACCTCCTAGTGTAGTAGGAAACAGAAACCCATAGCTCTAAGCTCAGCTGAAGCTGAATAAATGGAAGCTAGCATAACATCGTGGGAAGCCATATAGTTTAGAAAGTTGCTTGTGAATCTATTCAAGAGAAGGATGGAAGCGACCAACATTTTGTGTGATAATCAAAGTTGCATCAAGCTCTCTGAGAATCCAGTTTTTCATGATCGATCGAAGCACATTGACATCAGGTGTCACTTTATCAGAGACTATGTCCAACGAGGTGAAGTACAGTTACAGTACACTCCGACAGGAACAGGTGGCAGACATTCTCACCAAGGCTCTAGGAAGAACAAAGTTTGTTTATTTGAGAGAGAAGATGGGGATGATTGAAAATCCATTTCAGTAGCAGAAACGGATAGTGCAATACTTAAGAGGGAGCTGCAGTATAGATGCAACAGTGACAGTGACAATGTCATGGGCAGCAGGCCAAGCATCAGTAGCACAAAAGACCAATGTCGTGGATCAGTGCGATACTTTTGCTGGGAAGTATTGCTAGAGCACATTCCTCACTAAGAGGGAGTGTTGATTTTTGGGTAGCACCGGATGTGCTCTAGCTCCAAAATTTTGTGGAGGGGCTAGAACACACGAGATCTCCAAGATCCAAAAATCGTCTGGTGAAATTCCACTCGGATTGTATTTTATTAAAATAATTAATATTTTTTAATGGGGTTCCTAAGTCTAAACTTAGGAAAATTAAAATATTAATGGGTATTAATGAAAATATGGGTGAGAAGCTTCTAAGAGACGAGGATCAAGTCTAATTTAATCTTAGTCATTGATTAGAGATTAGATCATGGTCGTTGATATCTCAACAGGAAAAGTATAAATGAAGACTTGAGAGTCATTTGGAGATACACCAGGCAAATACTCAGTAACCCGAGCAAAATCGATTCTCAAGAAGTAAGAGTTCGATTTTAGAGGGAGAGTTGTAGAGTGAAGGAAGAGGAGGGTACCAACATTAGTCAGAGACTAAGGAGAAGGGGACGTAGTGCATCAGAGGTACAGCTCAGAGAGGCAACACAGCGAGGGACACAGTCCTCATGCAGAGATGACGCAGAGGTGGCTGGAGGGTCTCTTGGGTGTCAAAATTTCTCGAAAGGGGAAAGTTATCTCAGGTGTTTTCACAAAGGTTTCTCTATGTTCTACTAATCATTCCTTGTAAAGAGATAGTTGTTGAAGAATAATGAATAAACCCTCATCTGTCGCACCAGTTTTCCCGCATTGGGTTTTTTTGGGGACTATTGTCCAAAAACAATTGTGTTGATGTGATTGATTCTTGTGCTTGTATTTCACTATTCTTTTCAGTATGCTATTATGTGACAACTGCAATAGAATTTACTTTGATGTTTACCGAAGGGTTTTGTAAATAACTTATAGTGGAAAATAAGTAGCATAAATAAATCAGTTACTACAGTAGAATTTCAAGTTTGAAATTTTCATAGGTTTATTGTAACTCGACCTGATTACATTTGGGTCTTTCCTTGTCTGACCAAATTATGCCTTGCATTGCCACATCATCTTTGTCTACCATGTCATCATGCATTGTGTTGGATCTCTAATGCCCTTGGGAATTTGGAGAGACTAAGAGATGGTTTTCTACCTCTTATTTTGTAGACCATTTTTTACTCAAATTTTGTCAAGATTTTCCTTTGTTATGCCACCCAGAAACCTATCTTGCCATTCATTATGCCCAAATGGATGATCTTTAATGCACTTGAGGATTTGGAAAATCTAAAACATGGGTTTTGTTCCCCTCATTGAGTAGATCACTTTTGACATAATGCATGTGAAAATATGCCCAATGCTCCCCCTTGTTTTATCCACTGGAAACTTGTTTGACTTGTTGACCTAGTTTGACCAAACTATAATTAGCCACCTCCACTCTTGATTAGAAAATTTCAATGTGGCATGGATTCCTCTCATTAAACTGAACAATATGAGACCAGGTTAACCTTTTTATCATTGCAACCACTTTGTGTTGGGAACCATACACTACCTTGGGAGATGTGGAAATTTGTCAAAAATGAGATTTCCATGTATTAGAGTCGTCTAAGGAATATTGTACCAAAGACAAGGCCACCTATAGACTCTATAAACTCTAACCATGTGGTAAAGACATAGGTGCACCATGACATGCGCTATATTGGCCCATACATTAGTGATCACCCCTACAAAAGTAGGCTCCCATGAAACCATGAATCATCAAGTAAGCTCATTTGGAGCCCTCCAAACCTATACAAGATGAGAAGAACTTGAAATAAATTACAAGGGATGAACCATGGTCTGACCAAGACAACAAGATATAGATAATGTGAACAAGACACACGCCTAGGATATCTAATAGAAAACATCACAAGGTTGTTACAATGCTTTGACTTGTGACCTTGGGCTTACAAGGGTGGTGATAAATGCTGAAAAGTTTTTGTATGTATCCTTGTTGACATCTAGGGAAACAATGCCCAAGAGAGAAACAACAAAATAATTCTTTAGGAGAATGCTCCATAACCACAATCCCAAAAAGTACAATAAAATAATGCTCTGCAAGTAACTACTTCCATGAGACTAGTCAAATGAATGATAAAGCATTGAAGTGGTTACGACCTCCAACATGCCAGGCTCCATGAAATAATAAAATATCCTCCTGCATATTTGTGCCATCCAAGAAACAAATAAAATAATAAAAGGATGCACTCCTCCAAGACAAGCTCTCCACAAATAGAAATAGGAAAACATTCTACGTGTGCACCCTCCAAGGATTTGCTCCAAAAATAAAAGTGAAACCAAGTAAATGCATGCAATAGGCACATGTGTGGCCCTCCAAGTGCAACACATCCCTCAAACTAAAAGAATCCCCTATAACAACTTCTAAATAAAATAATAAATATGCTAAGTCAAAGAGATGAAGGTCCTCCCAAATGTAGCTCAAATAATGCCAAATGTAGCTTAAATGACAATGCATTAATGATGAAAAAGCACATAGGAGAGGTGCACCCTAGAAGAGTGTGCCATGGAGCCAACCCAACCTGCCAACAAATAATAAAATATCCTCTATATGAAGTGTGACTTAGGAATTTGTTCCAGTGTACTTATACTCCATCAATACATGTGCCAAAACCATGTGTTGTTTCGCAAAACCATCAAATGATTCCCCAAACTATGAGCACAAGTGAGTGCCAAAGAGGAGTGTGCAAAGGCAGTTACACTCATTAATGAACAATAAAATATTCCTCTATAACAACCTCCATATTGATGCTCAACAAACACAAGGATGTGCGCCCTATAAAAGTGTGCCATCTTCTCCTAAATTGCATAAAATAATATTAGCATGCCTTGGAATTAGTGCCAAAATGGGGAGCACTCCACATAAAAGTTCAAACCTTCTCCAATTACACCCATTCAAATATGAAAAAACACTCAACGTAGGGCACTTCATCAACAAAACTCCAAATGTGAAAAATAGGGTCAACAAAGCACTTGAAGGGTTAAATCATCCTCAACATGTGTGCACAAAGGCAAATAACCATACTCCAGCTCTAATAATCCTTGAATGATTAAATCACCATGAACATGTATGCCAATAAGGGAGTGCACCTTGTTGACCACTACGTGTCAACGACCCATAGCAGTACACCCCCTTTTTTTCGCAAAAGGGATGGTGCCTGATCGATGTGTTCGTGTCGTTCAGCTATCATCATCATCTTATAATGTAAACCAGTTTGCATGTGTATAATGTAAATAATCTCAGCAGATCCGTGTCGTGTATGTAAGATCCGTGTCGTGTATGTAATTACCTAGGTAAACCTATTTTTCTGGTGATGATCTACATTCCGGGAGGTTTTTTGTCTCACCGATCCATTCTCGGATGGTCAGCAGAGTTTTTCTTCAACCTTACCCCAAAGTTGGAATAGATTTTGTCACTAGGATCTTAGGGGAGTCCTAGTGTTCTAGATCGAGTCTATGTAAAAGTGATTTGGGAATAATCCTAACTATTTGGTTAAGTTATTTTATTACAGATCGTTTGATCTACTAGATTATATTTTGTGTTGCAGAACTGGGTAATCTGTGAGGGTCTTTTGCAAATGGATCTCCCCCCCTTGAGATGTAAAAAATGTAAAAATCATGATGTAAATTGCCTCGAGGGTTAAAAAAATAATTTATCCCCTCAAAGGTTAATTAAATTTTCTGGCCAAAATTAATTAAAATCGTAAGCCCGAAATTTAATTAATTCTAGGTTCTAAGTAAATTTAAATTCTCCGAAGGCAAAATTCGTTGGTCCTTAAAAATTAAATTTTTAGAGGTCCAGGGACTAAGGTAAATTGATTATTTTGCTAAATTTTAAGCCTTTGGTCCCTACGGTTAAGTCAAAGTCAAAATTTTGAGGAAATTAATTCAAAAATTTAATTTTTGAATTAATTAAAATGCATTTAATTCAAAAATTCGAATTTCCTCAATAATTTAAAATTTCGACGGATGAGATTAAAAGAAATTTTGATCCTCATCAACGATCGAGATTACTTTGACAAGGGTCACTCGAACTAGTCGTTGGAGGATTTATCTTTAAATAGGAAGTCGTTTGTTAGCCAAACGTCCGACCTTTGAGTCGTGTACTAAACTCTCAAGCTCTCTTGTATACTTTTTCTGAATTAATGCAAAAGCCTTTGGGGTTTCAACGTTCTACAGTGTTACCCAGATGCGGGTGATTATCTGGCTAATTAAGTTGACAAGACGAACAGGCGGCGGATGGGCTGGCCAAATGGCCACCTGCATCCTTCCCCAAGCCTGCCTGAGGCACATTCAAAGCACCTTGCAGGTGCCATTAAATGAGCCCCAAGGCCGAGACCGCTCCACCTCCTTCATAGCAATGGAGTCTGTAGAGAATTATGGTATTCCTCCCACCTTGCTCCATTGTGTCTGCCCCCTACAAGACTCTGAGCCATGCTCTCGCACTGTCACAGGCTGCCAATGTTGGCTGATTTGCTGCATTGACCTGGGTAATGGAGTTCATTATTCACAAACCAAGCTCTGCAACCTAGCTCTGGCTAAGCCCTCCCCGGTCCATCCTCTGCACAATCACTCCATCACCTCCCCGACTGCTAATCATCCCTTCAATCTCACCATGGTTCGTCATAGAATGAGAAGCAGGAGGGGAGGCACGCGAGGCGGAAGCGTCCACCCTCCTGCAACTCCAGCCCTGCTTCGGCTTCCCCTGATTCTTCAGCAGACAACCCCAGCCCTCTCAGCTTTTTCCCTGGTCGATATCCAGACACCTGAAGAGGAAGGGGTAGAACCCGTTTCCAAGGTTTTGAACAACAAGACACTGTAGTTCACTTAGCAATTTTCCCCTCCCCCTGCATCCAGCACCCCATACCACTCAATTTCCTTTTCGTAGCACTCTGAACCAGCTCGTCATCACTGCTACTATCACAATTACTTTCACTGAAGACCCGGACCAGTCGACACCTCTGGGTGCACACAGAGAAGAGCTGAACAGGGCAGCTCCAAGCGACAGAGGAGTTTGCAGCCCAAGCGAAATGCATCCCGACATTGATAGAACCACCCTGCATGGCAAAGCACCAGCTGGTAGTCAACAAGCTGTAGGCAACATGCTTGGCGACACTCAAGCATTTGGCAGCCGACGAGGCGACACGTCCAACCTGCATGCAGATACAGGGAGCGCTGAAAGGGCCCATCCAACTCAGGGAGCAGACACATCAGCTGAAGAGGATGACTGGTACAAATACGCATGTAGGATTGAAGAGGAGCTGGCACCGGACAACCTTTAGCCCTGACACGTGGCTGCCAAGTGGTGCTTCTCTTGCCAGGTCGATGATGCTCATGCTGACTGGGAGTTTTCGGTTAATTTCATGTTTTATGATTCGATCAATGCACTGTCTGAATCGTTATTTTGTTTTCTGGTCAAAACTGTCAAACCCACATGTGGTTTTCTGGATTTCCTGGATTGGTTTCCCCTGTGTTGGGGCAATCACAACTAAACTGAATTATTTTGTGATGGTTGCTGCTCAGTATTTTGGATTTCCTGGACTGGTTTGCCCTCCGTTCGGGCAGTCACAACTAAACTGAATTATTTTGTGATGGTTGCTGCTCATTACTTTGTAGGCTAGACCTCTCTGTAATTACTTTTGTACTATATTAATAAATTAATCCTACTTAGAAAAAAAAACGTTCTGGAGTGTTCCTCTTCATGAATTTATGGTAACATTGTTTTAATTTCTGCTTAATATTATGTGAAAACTATCAATCAATAGCTCTCTTAGAATAATCTGAATACAGGTATCTTATTCAGTTTGTTGGATTTAGGGTAACATTTTTAATTTTGTTTGAAGTAGCAGGTATCTCTATTTCTTTAGAATTTTATTGTTGTTATATTTCTCTACTTGATTTGATGGTTGATCTAGTGTTTGCAAAAGATCTCTCAGGTTCTCATTAAGCGTTTGGGGATAGTCTTTGGTTGGACCAACCAACTCTCAACACATATTTTCTGAAGAGCATACTTCATATAAGCCTCAGGATTTATCTAACGATAATCTTTTTTCTGCAGGGTGTTTTTGGGCTAGTACTTCTCTAAAATTTCAAAATCTTTTAAATATTTTGTGGGAATTTTGATAGATCTGGCTATTAAGAGCCTTAGATTATCAAATATGGGAGCAGAGTTGGGCTCATACTCCTCAGATCTGATAGATCTGTAAATTATTTGTATAGATCTGTAAATTATTTGCATAGATTTGTTATTTACTTGTGTAGATCTGAAATTCTGTAACATAGTTTTGAATTTTAACACTTGGGTTTTGGGATTTTCTCTATTTTTGTACATATTGGGTATTAGGTTTTTCTCTTTTCACTTGTGCAAGAATAGATCTAAGAAATCAGCCAAGAAAATTTTCAGATCTGAGCTAGATCTAGACCCTGGATGGCAAGATCTGGGCTCAAAGATTGTTTGCAGGAATAGTTATGAGAAATCAGCCAAGAAAATCATCAGATTTGAGCTAGATCTAGATCCTAGAGGGCAAGATCTGGGCTCAAAGATTGTTTGCAGGCATAGATATGAAATTTTATCCAAAGAGATCTTCAGATCTGGACTTAGATATTTGTTTGCAGGGCCAGCCATTAAAGATTTTGCAATAAATCTGAAGATCTGAAGAAAAATATTTTTTTCAGAACAAGGGTTTCAAGTTTTGGGGCTCCTAAGCCCAGATTTGCCTTCTATTGACCCTGTGCTAGCTCTCATTGGCCCTAGATTCCCCTTGCTCCATTTCTGATTTGAATATTTAATTTTCTGAAGCTAATCATTAGTGGGTTTTTGCCGAAAATTTGGTAAAAATTTGTGTTTCAGGTATTGAAATTTTTTTGGCAACTTGGGCAAGTGATCTTCAAGGCCTAGGGCCTAGGGGTTTGATCTCTAAACCATATTTTTCCTCAGTGTTTGCTACAGCAGTCATATACCTTTCTAATTGTGGTGAAAAACACATCTAAGTGGTTTGAAATTAACTAAAAAATCGATAAATACATTAATAAGTCATTTATGTTTGATATATCAAGAATTTGGCCTATATCTACATTTTGGGTCACTATTATCCCTGAATAATTCTATTTCTGAAGTCTGAAATATAATAGTGGAAAAATTTCATGTGGGTTAGCCTAAAATCAGTTTCTAAGTTGTCTAATACATTAAGGAATTAATTTCTTGAGTTGGGCATTCATCATTAGGCTTATTTCATGTTTTAATTGATGGCTGTAATAAGTATATCAGATTTGATATAATTTTTGAAATCACATCATAACAAGCTGAAATCTTTTTGATAATTCATGTGGGCAAGTTTGGAAAAATTTCAGTAATTTTTTGGCATAAAGATATCATTGATAGCGTACTGTTTTCATTGTCATATTGCGGTTGTCATAAATTTTTTCTTACTGCTGTCCTAAAAACTAATTTCTGAAAATTAAGTACTCTGTCATGGAATTGTGATAAAATGCATATCTTTTGTTTCATAAACTGAGTATTTTTCGAGCATCTGATATTAATTTGTGAAGACGTTTTTGTTCTCTTTGAGCTATAATTGCATTTAAAAAGAATCTAGAAGATTTGAAATAATCTTGTGGTCTAATTGTGATATTGCTAAGAAGTTTATCTTTCAATCTTTGTCTAGTGAAGTGAACATTTATTTTGACAATTAAGGGTTTTGATATATAACTTTGAATCAAATCGTAGCATAAGCACTTTTCATCCTTGAATCTAACTTCATCTCATCTTCTAATCATCTCGGGCGTTTGCATATTAAGTTAGTTTTGCATAACTAAAATTTACTTCCAAGCATAAGCTTGGTCGATAGAGAGATAGGTATCCATTCATCTTTGCTTGAGTAGCCTGCTTTTAATAGTACTTAAAACGGTGACCTTGCAGTCGTCAGAGCCATAGCTCTCTGCAGTGTCGGAGGCGCCAGGTATGTTAGATTTTCAGGAGAGGTAAAGTTAATCACACCTTAGTGCGCTTCACCTTATCTTCTTTCTAGCAATTACTACGAAATCAAGCTCAATATAGAAAGGATCGAAGGGTTAAAACTTAGATAGGCATTTAACTAAAATTAACCAAGATTCTTGCATCTCACAATAGTTTTAGGGTTTGCATTTCATATAAGATAGTCATTCATCTAAGCAATAGTTGCTAATCGACTACTTGGTCTTCATTTCCCTAGCAAGATCGTTGACTCCATAAGGCACTGGTATCAATCGTTTAAAATCTAATCAAATCCTATAAGTCTTGCTAAATCTTAATCAAGTACTTGATTGCTTCACTGTGTCTCGCAAACTAGTTGGTTCCCAACTAGTTCTTCTTCATTCCATTTTTCCATAGAGTCTACTCCCCTTAGCCTGTTGTAGGGAGACAGCTTAAACAAAGAGATTGGGGATCAGGGTGACAGCCCCCGATCTAAGTCATTGTCACGGTGCCTAGACATTATGTGCAACAACACACCCCATAAAAGCTCCAACCTAGGGCACTACCACCATCAATGGACTAATATATCATATATATCATCCAACCTTAGGAAAATATAAGGTGTAGCATCCCATGCTCTCCCCCTACCCACTTCTAACTCAAATTTACGAGAAAAAGTACATCAAAGGTACTAATCATCATCAAACACATTCCCACTAGGTGATATCTAGTATCTCAAAGTTGTATCACCTAGGAAATCCACACCAAGGAAACATACATTACCCCACCACATCAGCATCCTAAGAGAAGGGGGCATAAGAAAGTGGTAACATGATCCAATCATCAAGATGCCCCATCACACATTCAAAACATGCAGACCATGTAGAACACCCCCTCCTCCCTGTTGGACACCTAATCCTCTAAGGGTTGGTGTGGAAGCTGAATATTCTAAGGAAGTCCAAGAGACCTTGAAATACGAAACCAAGGGTCATATGAATGTACTATAAATATATATCATTGTCAATAATAGACACACTCTCATGTTTATCATTCATCTTTTGTTGTTGCCATGTATGTGTTTGACATGGTATTAGAGCAAACGATATCCTACCCTGCCCATATTTGAGCCACTATTTCTTTGTGGTCTTTCTCTGTGTGTCTGTCAGACCTGAGCATTGTCTAAAATATTCCAAAATCTATCTGCACCAGTCAAAGCGTAGGTCTCAAATTAGTTTTCTGTAGTGTAACTCCTGTCAGACTTCTATGCCATATTCTTTGTCCTCTGCGTTAGTTTTATTGAATGGTGTCTTTAATAATTAGTGGTGTTGATTGAATGATGGCTCCCTATGCACAGTCTGCCTATTGGCCCCAATATGCTGCTCTCTAAATGCTCCTTCGACTGATATGCTGCCACCCATACCAACTGATTTCCTACAGGCATAACGCCCCATACACAGTGCTCCCGGTTCACCATAGTCATACCACCATTGGTATCGAAAACTCTGATGCAAACGTTATGTTCTTCGCTCTAATCACTCCATACGCTAATACTCTCCACCGACAATCTCAGAACTAGTAAACACCGAAGCAACGTCTGTTCTAGCATCAAGTTCACTTTCGTAGGTTTCATCGCTGCTATATTTCTCTAAGGATTGAGCAGAAAATTTCATCTTAATATCTGTATCTTCCTTAGGATGAGGCTCAACTGCATCAATGAATGGAGATAAGCTTTCAGTGAAGCCATTATTGTTGTGTATTAATACATCAAATGAACTCTCGGACCTATTTTCAATAACTCCTAAACCGATATCAGTGCTTTCCACAAGATGGTTTTGGTACCCTTGTGTATCAAGGAATGAGTTTTCTTGTATCTGCTCTTCTTCCTTGGATCCATCATAAATTGGAGATCCAGACTCCGCATCTAGAGAGCTCCCATCACCTTCTCAAGCCTGAACAGGGACCACTACTTCATCCTTCTTCTTCTTGGCAGACTTTCTTCGCTTGTAGCAGCGCTCTAATGAATGGGTTAATTTTGAATGGGTTGGTGCACATAGCCGAGGCTGGAATGAAGCGTTGAACTTCCATTGATCCTAAATCGCTTGATGGTGTGTTGCCTATGTTTGATGTGAAATCTTTGGAAATATTTAATTTAATGCTCACAGTTGATGATGAAGGGGTTTGGAGTGGTTGCTTGCTGAGGAGGTCGGCCCTGTTTGGTATGCTATTTGGGTGCATTGATTGTTGCGTCAGCATTTTGATTATGTTGTCCACTTTCAATGCCACAAGGGTCTAAATTGTGGAACACGATATTGGAAAGATTGTCCATAATATGCTCGGTTCATATTAATATTGTCCATTCGCTGCATTGCAGCCGGAGATTGCTGGAAGAAAAACACTGAGCAACCTTTGAATGTTGGTCTTACCATTTAGGTTTCAAGGATTGATGTTGCTCTTGACCTCAGTCATACACAAAATATTGGAAGGATGATAAAAGCTCAATTCCCATATTCACAGTTTATACTTTATTGTTGTTTTGCTAAAGGAAAGCATGTTTAACAATGCCAATGTACTATTTAGGACAAAGTTCGTGGATTGAGTATCTACTGTAACAAGAACGGTGTCGGCAAAACAAAAAAAAGAATAATTCAAAGGGCAGCTCTGAGCGGAGGTCATTGAAGGAGAATAAAGTGATAGAGATCAAACAAGTGCTTATAAATTATTAATCGAATCGAATCTCCACCTACTTGAACAGAAGTTCAAGTGTTATTTCTCATGCATTATTTCATTAGGGATATTGTTGTGTGCATTACTAGTCTGAAAGAAATGATTGAAGGCACTATTCCTTCTCGAAGGTCTATTGTAAAGATCTTAGATTTACATGCATTGTGTTATATGTATTTGACAATATAGTTTGTCAATTTTTATATGGTACAGGAAAGTTCATTTGTTATTGAAAATAATCATATATCATATAGAAACCGGCTAGAAATATAACTTCGTTTCTGCAGTTTGTTTGTCATAACGTCAAGTACATACTTGTTGATGTTAACATCTTCCGCAGTTACTAAGAAAGTTTGAATTCTTTGCTCACTTGCCTCTTGTTTGAAACATCTGGTTTATGATATGGGTTTGTTCACTTTGAAATGGAGGAATCTGCAAATGCAGCCATTTAGAATGTTAATGGGATGTTGTTAGAGGGAAAGCGAGTATATGTGGGAAAGTTCATTAAAAGGAATGATAGGATTGGACCTTCTGCCGATCAAAAATTCACCAATTTGTATGTCAAGAATCTGGAAGATGATTGCATTTGGGAATCTGGAATAAAAAAAGATGTTTTGCAAGTAGGCTCTAGAACTGACAAATTTCATTTGCAAAGAAAGTAGAAGATTGGCTCTTCTTTTGCAGTGTGAGGAAGTTTGAGAAGTAAGTGCATTGAAGTAGCGAGTCATTTATTGCATTGAAATTGGTACTGCACTATCTGCTACAGTGACTTGGTGATATTGGTATCCTACTACTCATCTAATAGTTGCAGCTATTTATCATTTTATAGGTCAATTTGTAGCTGAAGATAACATCATTTCTCTGATTATATTGGTTTGAAATGGATCGAATGGATGATGTATTGAAACTACTGAATAATTTAATACATTCCATTGTTGATGAGATGGTTAAGATCAACAAAACCTCTCTTTCCAACATTAAAATTTGTCTCCGAAATGCACAAGAGACTATTGAGTTTTTGCAGCTTGAGACAAAGCTACAACAAGAAGAGCTACAACATCGTAAGCATCATTCTATTCAGAACATTGAGATATACTCCCATCAGCAGCAAGCCAATATTGTTGAAGTTCATTCAGATTTAATACCCAATGAAACAGCAGTTGTACATACAGATGCAGAAATTCAGTCTGCACTTCCCAAGTCAATCATCAGACCTTGGGAAGAACTTGTCCACAACAAGCATAGAACTGGTCTTGGATATGACAAGGACGTGTCCTTATACATTCCAGATTACTCAAAACCCATCCAGTTTCAGAGTGTTGGATTCCTTCATGATAGTTCACCTTCAGCCAATGTTGCTTGGGAGCGGGACCAGGGAGCAAGAGCGAAAACGGGAGCGGGAGTGACCATTTTCAGAAGCTCCCGGTTTGGGAGCGAATCCGGGAGCGATTTAAAAAAAATATATATAT